>PVIR01035813.1:0-16195 GCA_004026965.1 Petromus typicus | reverse complement strand
AACAGGTTTTGGCAACTGCCATATTGGTTTTCAAGCCTATGATAGATCTGAAAAGTAGGGAATGGAAATGGGGCAAATTTGAACATGACAGAGTTGCATTCTGACTAAAGTTGAGTCATTTTTCTGGATGACATTCCTCAGATTGTTTGAAGCCTTGAGCCAATTTCCAGAATTCTTAATTTTTGTATTGAAGTATTTAAAAAGTTATTGAGACATTTTTGGTTGGTGTCCTCATTGCTTTTACGGAGAAGACAATTTCAAAACTTCAGATTTTTGCAGTTTTGGTGTACTTTACTATGCAGGTTACATTTTAATAACACCCCCAAATGCACTGTCAAAATTATCTTCCTAAAATCATGCTACTTTTAGGCCACTTATCTGCTGCAACGGACCTAGAGAATGGAACAAAATGCCTTAGTTTAGAATTTAATATGCAGCGTCTTGCCCCGAGGCAGTTGTTAAAACTCATTCCTACTTATCATTTTCATGTATCTCAATCTCTCAATCAACCCACTAAGAATTTACCTGTTTACCTGAAACATTTGGAAGTGGATATATAAATATAGATGTGTCTAAGATACTTTTTGCATCTTTCTTCACTGTGTGGCTAATTAATGATGCCATCAAACCTATGAAAATTTTGTCTGTTAACATAGAAATATTGTTTTATATTAAAATGATGTCTATTTATTATAATTATGTTTCTGACAAATGTATATTTTTGTTTCAAACTAATTATATATATATACATAATATAAATATATATTTTCTAATAAATTCAATAATGAATTTAAATATATATTTATACATGTTTTGGTAAGAATATAATTGCATTAGTCATTTTTTTTTTGCTAGAACCAAATATCTGACATACTCAGCCTTAAAGATAAAAGGTTTATTATGCTGCATGGTTTTCGAGGATTCGGTCCACTTCTGGGTGGCTCCACGGCAGAAACAATGTGGTGGATGGTGTGGTGGAGGGAAGCTCCTTTACCTCATGGCAGTTGGTAGCAGAGACCAAAGAAAAGCAAGAGAAAAGAAAAAGGTCTAGGGACAAGGACACAACCTTCAGTTCATGACCTCAGTGACCCACTTCCTCCAGACAGATTTCTTCTCTTAACAAAACCTACAAGTAAGAACTCAATGAATTAGTCTGCTTATAAATTTAGCACACCTGTAATCTAATAAACTCCAGTAAGCTCCGCCTCTGAACACATCAGCCTTTTAGGATATTTTTTTTGGCAAAATTCACACCACTAATAATTTCTACATGTTTCAGTTTTAAAGTTCATAGAACTTTAAAATATACACTTCTTCTGATGGAAGGAAAGTTACTAGAAGGGAAGGTGACATTATTTGTAGCTATCAAAAAATGTTAATCATTTAATAATGCTTCTCAAATGACCGAATGTGTACATGAGTGAATGAATGAGTGAGTGAATTGTAAGGAATGAGTAATAGTATTATGTCTTTTGGATAATTATATTTTTTATTTTTCAGAAGTATTTTATAATACTATGCCTTTTACAATAAAATTATTAATTTCTGTAAGAAACTATTGAATATGTAGGCTGACTTGAAGTGATAATTTGCATATATGTTAACATTTATAGTTAGAAGAGATTATTGGACTCAGAGACCAACAATGAAGTAATTGTTAGTCAAATTATTTGACATATTTTCTGGCATCAAATATTTACATTTGATATAAAATATCAACTATACTAAAAACTTCAATTTGTAATTTGCATTTGTGGGGGGGGTCAGCAAATGAATTCAGGATCTTGTGCTTGCCAGACAGGCATGGCACCATTGAACTACCTCCTTGACCCTTGTACTTTGTGTTCTTAATCCATACTGACTATGATTAAAGTTTCAAATTCTTAATAAAAATATCCATATTGTAGGTCTAAACTAGCACAGCTATTTTATTTATTAGTTGCAAATTTATATAAAGAATATATACACTGGGGCCGGGAATTTAGCTGAGTGGTTCTGGCACCTGTCTTGCAAGGGTACCCGGGTTTGATCCCTGGTTAACCACATACAATACTGGGCATGGAGACTCATGCCCAGCACCAACCAGTACCAGTACCAACCATTACCACATACCACAGTGCCAGGTGTGTTGGTTCACGCCTGTAATCCCAGCACTCGGGAGGCAGAGGCAGGAGGATTGCTGTGATGTGAGTTTGAGGCTAAGCTCAGGGCCAGCCTGAACTACAAAGTGAGACCCTGTCTCAAAAAACTTAAAAAAATAAAAAAAGAATATAAACACTAATATGTTGACAGGATTTTGATGTATGAAGATTGTGAGTCACAGAGCCATCTGTGGTTAAGTGTGATCACAATGGGTTATGATTCATTTAAGAACATCCTAAATTCCTCCAGGGTTACCCTTTGGGAAAATGTCCTTATCTTTTTCAAGCACTGTTTAATAATTTGCTTTTAAGCTATAGAAAGAATATACTCTCAATTGACATCCTCATTTTTTATTGCAAGTTATAGATAAATGTCTTGAATGCATTCATAATAAAAAATAAATGAAAGAAGCTGAATTATTGCTCAGGGTCATTGATAATATCATATTGAAATTGTCAAGATACTCTTGAAACTGCAGTTTAAATTAAACCAGTATAACTCCTTTTGTCAGGTACTCTTTACTTCAGTTTTCCTTTGGCTATATAGTGCAAGAGTGTAATATTAGTTTTTCTTTATCTGTCCTAATGCCAGACATTTTATGGAAAGCATTTAACAAAACTGGCCCCAGAGCAATATTTGTTTAGTTAGACAGTCTCCATATCAAGAAACAAGTGTTTGAAGTCCTCTATGCTCCACATTTGAAGATGTTCATAAATGAACTTACGCTTCAAAGAGGGAGTAGTAAAAACTGTTTTTCTAGTCACTGTGTCTTAATTTCTCACTACCTACTTCATAAAAATATCTGTTGCTTAAAAATTGAAAGCACATGAGAAATGTTGTTCATGAAAAGATTCAATTCCAAGAGGTATCCAACGAAAATGAAAACTCCTCAGTAAAAACCGATGAGTCACACAACAGTGATCAGGAAAAAGTAACTCTTTTTAGATTTACATGTGCAGGTATTCAATGAAGAAATCTATGAAGAAAATCCCCACAGTAAAAGGGATGTAGAAAATGTATATGACTATGTATTTTGTATAATAACCATTTATGTCTATACTAATTGTATTACTATTTAAAAACTATATTAAATGAAATAAGATATTTAGACATGTTAATATATATTGAACAATGTGTATTTGGATTACAGCAATTTGAAAAATATGGAGTTAAACAGGATTTTTTTGTGTGAATTTCAAAATATGTTTTCTATTTAATATGAATTACAAATCTCTGAAAGGGAATTTCCCACATTTATTTTGCTGTTCTCATATTCCTAATGAACTTCTATTATGATCTCATATGTAATTTGTACGTATCTTTCAGGATGGTAAACCAATTATTTATTCTTCAGTCTGGTAGAATTAATTACCCATGGTTTCTTCCATTACCCAATCCTGATGAGTATCTCTAAATCTCTAACCTTCACTCCTTCACTAGGAAAAATTTCAGATATAGAAACATCAAAAGGACACTGACTCCACAGTGAAAAGCAACAAGGATGTCGTGTTTTATATTCTAAGAGCACGCTCACTAACTTAATTTCTCTTGTTGTTGTTGCTGTTTTAACGTCTTATGAAGTAAAGATAAGTGGAGAAAAATAAATCGCTCTGATGCGTGTCCTCCTGCTTGCGACCTTTCCAGCTTGTGGGGGAGGCAGATCTGCACACCCTGTGGGGGTGGGGCAGGCACAACAGGGGTCCCTGGGGCTAACAAAGTGCAGTCGTTCCAAAATGAAGGAATTACTTACATGAAAACGAACAACCCATCCAAGATAACTATGCAGTTAAAAGTCATGAGAACTAGATTTGAAGAGTAAAGTAAAACTCTTCCAGATTCGTTGGATCAATATACACACATCATCAGTATATAAAAATATGCATGTTCATATTTAAACACATTCCAAAGCAGGAAGGAACAGCCAAAGAACTTTTTTAGCTACAAAAACACCCAGAATATTTATGTAACATAGTTAAACAATTGAAAACAAACAAGTAAAAGTAATGTGGTATAACACACGTAAGGGGTACCAACTCACTTATTTAAAAATGACATAGTTTGTGTTTTTTGATCAACAAAGCTTGCTTAGCAAAACCTTTGATGTTTGAGAAACATATGTAAACAATTTCTCTAAAAGATTTAGAGAAAAATGTAACTAAGGCATATTAGTCAAAAGCTATGTCTCTGATGTCAGTATCAGATAAAAATAACTTATTTTATAAATGTGATGAAAAGCATAATCCAGACATTCCTATTAAAGTAATAATCCACAATGACATCTACTGCATTTAATAAACATTACTAATAACAAATATTTATAAAATATATGATATGAGTTACAAAAAATACAGGATACAGTAGATATCTTCCACATCATTATGAGAGTTTATGTAACAGATTATATGGAAATGTACTGAATCAGAAATACAATCTGAATCTGAGCAAGTGTAATCCCCATAAAATTTATTCACAGCATCTTCCTTTATATGTTCCAATAACATACAAAATTAATAAATATTTTATGATATACTGAATATTACTGCAGGATATTTATTATTAGAAACAAAGGGCATAATAGTAAATACAAAAAGAAACTAAATTAGTTCAGTATTTGGCTCAGGAAGTTCAGCTTGGCAAATAATAAGACCAAGAACCACAAAAAGAAACAAAAATGAAATCAGAAAAAATAGAAACAAAAATGGAAACTTACCAAATAAATAATTCGTCAGGAATAAGGTGAATCTTTTACCAACTGAAGCAAGACAAACTAGATAAACTTCTAAAAATATAACTGAATAAGGAATACCCACAATAAAATTTATCTTTAAAAATGTAGAGATATTTTTAAAAATCTAAGAATACATTTGAAAACTTCATTTAAATAAACATGAATATGAAAATGTGAATTAAATGAATACTTCTAAGGGGATATAAATAGTGTATGAAAAACTGCAAACACTGTTAAAGTATTTCTATGTTTATTCTTACACATAAATATAAGCATATGCACATAAGAAATATGCTTTCAAATTCTTTTTTTTTTTTAGGTTTTTTGAGACAGGGTCTCGCTTTGTGGTTCAGGCTGGCACTCAGCTCAGCCTCAAACTCACATCTCAGCAATCCTCTTGCCTCTGCCTCCCGAGTGCTGGGATTACAGGCGTGAGCCACCACGCCCCGCACTGTGGTATGTGGTGCTGGCTGCTGCTGGGCGTGAGTCTCCACGCCCAGCCCAGTATGGTATGTGGTTACCAAGGATTGAACCCGGGTCCTTGCGCTTGCAAGACAGGCACCGGAACCACTGAGCTAACTCCCTGGCCATGCTTCCAAATTCTTGATGGGAAAATAGTAAATTTCTCCAGTCCTCAAGACTGTAGAATTTTAATACTAGTTTAATGTTCTGCATAACCAAAGTAAACCTGAACTCTTTTCAGTTTGCTATAGTAATCCCAATGTCATTCTCGTATCAAAGCTGGAAACAAAATCCACAAAAATGCAAACAAAAATTAATTTCATTCACTAATGGTGCTAATGAAAAATATGACATTTAATATTACTTAGTATTTAACAACAAAATTCTGCCATAAGTCAGATGTGCAGTGAGCACTCCCTGAGGATACTGATCACAGAACAGGATAAAAATGTAATTGTGCAGGACAATTAATTACCATCAATGCCCCTCTACATCCTCCATCTTGCTTTTAGCCCCTTGCTCTTGACACTTTATGAAGCAATTCTGGAAGCCCTCTTCTGAGAATCCTACAGTATGTGATCAAAATTATGGTGCATGCTACTGCCCAGAACTGTTCAATAGAAAAGCAGTATTATAAAAGAATCACAGTGTGTTGGCATGCACCTGAACCACCAGATATGGCATTCTACGATTTCTAGCTCTCCCTCAAAGTCAAAATGACCATAAAAGAGTAAATATAAGTTGATTTTACAAAGAAAATATGTGTTCACAGTCATTCCAGGTATTGGTCAGCACATGGAATTCAAGATGTCTGTACTTCTGCTGACCAAGGCATGTGAACAATTATGTCCTTCCCTTTCAACTTTAACACCTGTAGAATCCATTCCTTTATATCTTCCCTTTTCTGTCACATGAATGAACAAAATCTTGCAATCCTTTTAATGTTAGAGCTACTTGTGTATAGAGCCTCATAGAGTTCACTGTATATATCAAGATGGGAATGAAAGTATAGACATGGAAAAATATCAGGATTCCTGGCTGTATACCTTTCTATGGCTGAAGTAACAAATCACCATGAACTAGCTGACTTAATGCAATGAAAAGGTGTTTTTTCTTACAGTTCTGGAGTTCTGCTGTGTGAAATCAGCGCACTGTCTGGGTCCCACACCCTCTGCAGCCCCTAAGGAGGTCATATCCTTATCTGTTCCTGTTTCTGTTCACTAAGCTGTGGAATCCTAACACCATTCTCTCTGCTTCCATCTCCACCTGATTTCCTTTTCTCTCTGGTGGTGTTGCTGACTGTGTGTGTCCTCTACTCTTCTCAGAATATCAGTCACCTAAAGATAGGGCCCACTTTGATTCAGTAGTTGACATCTTAGCTTGATTATATCTGCAAAGATCCTTTCCAGTGAAACCTTGCCTTTTTAGGAGACGGGTTAACCCATAAACACTTTACAAGGTAACTTCTTCATATGATATCACTGGTCAGCTCATTGTTAGTACAGTTAACAAGGAACATCAAGGAAATGAAGAGATTACATGTTGCAATTCATGAACCCACATAAATTCTCCCATTCACTTTTAAAATTTCTATTTAATAGCCACATTTATTATTAAATTTTAAGGGCAATTATAATATTTTCTTAGTGCATGTTTGTGTTACATAATGATTACATTTATTGTAGGGAATTGTAGGGAATTATATATATATATGTTCTTTTCCCTCTTCCCTACCACCGCTCTTTCTTGCCAGCATCAGTTCCATTTTTTTATCAGTTCCATTTTTAAACACTTTTTCCCATCAATTTATAGCTTAACTAAACATTTATGTTGCAGTTGTGTCATCCACCAAATGTTATATTTGAGTCTTGCTTTCAAATGTATCTATACTGCTAAAAGAGATAAAAATTATTTTAGAACAGTCAGAAAAACTCTACTTTTCTCATCATACTTTCAATTAGTTATGCATTTTCTTGGTTTTATCATTCTTTTTCTGGGGACTCTTGAATGCAGTAAATACCAGGAATATAAACCAATGGTCTTGAAATAATCATCTTCACTATTAAGTTCCATTTTTCCAACTACTCTATTTTCCTACTGATTGTTCTATCAATTCACACTTCATTCCAGGGAATTAGATGAAAAATTTTAAACAGTTTTTCTCTGTAGCCCATGGACTAAGGGTAGCCAACTGGTAATGGAATTATCATAGTCTTTAAATATACTGAGGTCATTTACTCTACTCAGATTACTTATTTTTCAGTACCTGTTTTCTAAAACCTGATGGGTATGCTGCCCATTAGTGTTTCATCTGGAAAATTAATCTGATTCTAGTTCCTTTAAACAAAAATATTTATTAATGGAGTTTTCAAAATCTTTGAGTCCCAAAGGAATATAAATTAAGCAAACCTACAATTTGGCTCTGGAACACACCCAGGAAAAGCCCTTCTCTCTATATATATATTATATGTGAGAGAGAGAATATTTATTTTGCAGTAGTGAATTTGAATTCAAACCCTGTGCATGCAAGGTATGCATGATGTCCCTGAGCTAAATTCCTGGCCTCTGTTAGTAGCATTTTTAACATAAGTGATTTCCAGGAAATGTTCTGGAGAATGCTACAACACCTCAAATTTCCAGACCCTATGAATACAAATTGTACTTTCTGGAAATGTCTGTAACATCTACTGTTAAGTGTACATATGCTGACTAAGGCGTGTGCAATATTACATCCTTTCCTTTCAACTTCACCTGTAGAATTCATTCCTTTACATCTTTTCTTCTCTGTCATATGAATGAACAAAATCTTGCAATCCTTTTAGTGTTTGAGCTTCTTCTGCTGTATTTATTCTCATAGAGTTCAGTGAGGCCCAACACTGTATACATCAAGATGGGAATGAAAATATAGACATGGAAGAAAATCAGGATCTACTATTCCCCATGTTTTTATGCAATGAATTTTCACTACTACAGGACAGAGTGTTATGTCTCCATCTTGTCTGAGCATTTATGATCCTTTACAATTCACACTCTCACTCCATCGCGTTGTTTGGAAGTCATTACCTTTGGTAGAATATTAAGTGAGATGAAAACATCAAGTAAGACTCAGTGGGATTAGAGCTATTATAAGAAAAGAGATCAAAGGTGTGATGGCAACAGGAGAAAGCACCCATCTAGAGTTGGCCATAATGAAAAACCACATCTGCAGGCACTTTGATCTTGTGCTTCCAAAACTCTAAAAGAGTTTTGAGCAGTAAGTACTTATTTAAGTTACTTGTTTCATGGCATTTTCTCATAGCAGCCCAAAACCAGTATGTATCTTTCCTGTGAATCTGTTAATGTATACAAACACAAAATACAACAGAATTGAAGGTTGTGTCAGTTCAAGGCATAGTGCTTTCTGATCTGGGGCTTCTTGCTTCAACCATAGCAAGTTTTTTTATATTCTTTTGAGAAACCCATGATGAGCTATGAGAATCTCAGGCCATCTGGTGTACCATATGGGTGTTCTGATCAATGTTGTCAAATTGAGTTCTGATACGTTGGCCAGAATCAGCTAACAACCAACCACATAATTGATCTATCTTGAATGTAGAACTTAGCTGAGCCTTCAGATAACTACAGTCTCACCAACATCTACTTGCTGCTACATAAGACTCTGAGCAAAATACCTACACAGACTCAGTCAATTTAAGAAGTGAAAAAGAGCAAATGGGACCACTCAATTTTACACTAGTAAATATTTGAAAATTTTTTTACATATGTAGAATATGAACATCAGGTATCTTCTCATTTCTCTTGGAAATCAGAATGTCTACTGTTTTTCTTTCTACTCTCCAGTACTTTGTAAAAGGCACCCAGGAGCAGACTTCAAATCATATACAAAAGAATTCCAAGAAGCCTGGTTGCTATATACAGTATTCAGAAATGATGAAAAGATAAAGTGTGCTAATGTGTCAACAGAAAATTTGATAATAAAATTCTTAGTCAAGCAATAATACTTTTAAATATTTACTATTAGAAAAAATAAATTACTAAAACAATTTAGAAGCAGAACCAATTGCATTTTTAAATTAAGTAATCACTGTATCCACAATTTAAAAAGATAGAGTATAGTGCTTTTTAAAGACGAAATCAGTTGGGACAACTGGACAACAATTTGAAGAATCAATAAAAAGCAAGACTAGGATGGGTTATTCTTTAAACCAGAATGCACATGTTGTGTTCAAATATTTAAGCATCTAAATGAAATCATAAAAGCAAGGAAAAGTTATCTAAAATCAGTTAATATCAAATAATATTGTCCTACTGGTCATAAATTGACAAAATGATAAACCTGACATGTTAAAATTTTTTTCCAATGAGAAAAAATGGGAATTAAATCGTGTCATATACTGGTAGAAATTCTTAATGTTGAATGTGATCATGATATATGCATAAAATATACCTATTTCATACTAAAAATTATTTTAATGATAAAATAAAATTCAATAAAAATAAAAATAAATTAAATTAGTTAAAATAAAAATAAGGCTGCAAAATGAGAAACTGCAAAATATGTCAAATACACAGCAGACTTGAAATAATACAAATTAACAAAACTACACATGTAATTCAGTTGGCAAATGAAGATATTAAAGAACATTTTCTATAATTGATAAATGAAAAAGAAACATGAAAAAAGACTCAATTTCACTCATAAATATAAAAATATAAATTTTATTTCTTATATTTTGGGTATAGTATAGAGTTATGAATTAATGATTAGCATATAGTCTTTTTTATCAATATTTTTATGTAGCAACATTAACTGCATTTTCTTAAGCCGTTTTTATATTGTTAAAATTTTAATTTACTGGATTTCAAATATTTCCCATCACCTATTATACACAGGGTGATATTTACTGAGTTATTTATCTCTCCTTCAATTTAATATAAATTTGAATTCCAGATTTTATTTATATAAAACTTTAAAAGTACATGTAGTTGTAAAAGCAAATACAATTTCCTACTGAAATATTTGAAACCAAATATTTGAAATATTTGAAACCAAATATTTGAAACTGTAAAGGGGTCTACAGTCCCTGGCCTTTCCTTTACTGCGGCTGTTACTGTAGGTAGAGAGCTCACTGCCTTTTCTTCCTGCTTTTCACCTCTTTCCTTCAGTCTGAAGCCATGAAGATGACATAGTTCTGAGGAATTCTTTCTGGCTTATAGTTTTCGTTTTAGAATCTGTTAATTAATTCTTCTAAAATTTAAGGTACTAATATTGATTACATTGCTTGGAACACAATGCTTAATTTTAAAAAATAAAATTCTAAAATACTAATTAGTAGGCATTTATATTACATTTTATTGTGCTTCTCATGACAAATTTGCCTGTGTTTAACAAGAAAGTGTCCATCTCCTCAGTCATAATTAGCAAAGTAGAGGGCAATTGTGGGAATATCTTTTAAAGTAGCACGTTAGATTTTTTTCTTTTATTTTTTGTGTAGTTAAATATTTGAGAAAAAAAAAAAAGCAGGTAGCCAGAATTTCAGTCAACAACTGCGGTCTCCATTTAGAAGAAACACTGTTTTCATAAGGTATTCTTTGCAGAATTTTTAATTTATACAATGTTCTATAATTATTAGCTATTCACAACAAAAACTAGGTATAAAGATAAATCCTCATATCCATATATAAAAATAAATGAGACTTCTCTGTCAAATGGGTTGGGTTGACACTTCCTTTTTCTAAGATAAAGTTTTTTAATATAGAGAAAACCAAGGATAAATGTAATTAGATTTCAAGAAATGAAAAGAAGCATAGCAAATACATTTTGTTGCTCATGTTTGGGTCTAAAAATCTAAATGACTTTTATAAGTTTTCTGAAAAAAAAGGATCAAAAAGAGTTGTAAATTTCTAAGGACCATGTCTGTGAGTTAGGACCCCTGATACAGAGATGTGACAAAAAGACATCAAGAATAATTAGAATGAGATTGTCCACAGCTCAATGATATGAACCCTCAGAATCCCTCTGTGGTATCTACCTATAGCTTTGGGAAACCCTCTGCTGGCCAGCAATGTGCCATTCTTCTCCATGTCGAGGGTTATGCTATGATTACTAAAGCTCAGTATGGGATTGGGAAATAGCTGCATACATCACATCATTCTGCAGCAGATTGGATGAGATCTAAGGGCTCCTCAGGATTTGGTTCTGTTCCCACTTGACAACTGGCTTAGCAGATACAGAAAGTGGTCATGTATGATGAAAGCAATGGAGTGCTTCATGTCATGCCTGGACTGATGGGACCACTGTGCACACTGAGGTACGGAGGCTGCAGATGAAAGCTCCTCATAGCATCATGGGAACCCCTGGTCCTGTGCTTGACATGCTTAAATAGAGATACCTGTCTCTCAAATACACCAAGATGTGTGTTATATAAAGTTGATGTAATGCTGAGACCTAGATTCAAGGGCCAGAATTATGACATACTGCAAAGCTCAACAGCAACACCTAGGTGGCCTTGTTGTCAGCTGGAATGCCTCCTGAAATGCTAGAGGTGACCAAGACGTTCATGCTGGACCCCATTCGGACTCTTGTCTAGGAGGAAGAGTTGACCCTAGAGGGTATCCGCCAACTCTACATCAAGGTGGAATGAGAGATAGAAAATGGACACATTACGTGACTTGGATGAAATCTTGATCATCACCAAGGCAATCATCTTCATGAGTATCCAAGGAAGGTTGGTTGGCTCACTGAGAAAATGTGTGCCCAAGACTTCACTCTGCCAAGCATGGGGATTTGAACCAACAGGAATGCTATGTGATTATGAGAGAATTCTGATCTCGCCGTAGCAGAGTATTTATTGATTACCACTGACATACTAGCCAGAGACATTGTAATGCAGCTGGTTTCTTTAGTCATTAGCGATGATCTTTCCATAAACAGGGAACACTTCACTCACAGCACTGGTCCACAGAACTCGTCCTGGTGGGCATTTTGGCTATAATGATGTGACTATTAACATGGGGATAGAAGATAGCAAAGGACCCTTGGAGACAGTGAGCTGTACTGTGCCACCTCCATTAAAGAGATACCCTAAATGTTATGGACTTCATCTTAGAGAGCGGTGGGTCTTGCTGACCATCTCCAACTAGAGCTCAGTCTGGAGGGCCTAAGAAGCAGCCGAGTGTGGAGGGAAGAAACCAAAGGGATGGATATGTGGTCATTTTTTCTTCTTTTTTTATCTTTGAATGAGTGTCACTTTATGAGGCAAAAAGGGTTGTTTTCTACTGTTCTTTCCTACACTATCCCATCTCCTCGCTTCTACCTTTTCATCTGCTTAATTGGTTGACTAGCTTAATTATCACGTCCAAGTCCCTTTTTTCTTGTTCATACTGCTTCAAGGTTGCAGTATTTCAAGAATTTACTTTTGGAGAAATAAAATTAATTTAAAATATAGAAATGGATCTTCAGTTTATTACCTAAGCTAATCTTTGTTTATGAGGGAAAAATGAGCTATTTGTATGCCAAGTGTCCATGACTAGTTCCATAAAGACATTAGGAGTTCTGTTTACACTTAAGTTAGGGCTGGTTCTGATGTCTTTTCAGACAGGATTTTTATTGTTTCATGAAAGACTTTCTGTGTGTCTCCAACTAGAAATATCCTTTACTTGCCCTATTCCCAATGTAATGCTAAAACAAGTGGCTTTGGTGAGAACAGCCTTGGCCTGTGAGATCCAGAGGGACAAAGCTGTTCTTGTCTAATGTAAAAGATTCCCTTGGGGACTTCTGGGAGAAGATAGTGCAGCTGCCTTCCTCCATTTATCTCGATATTTCCTAGAAAAGCAAAATAAACAAGAAGGACAAAGAAAATAACATCAAAATTTCACTGGTACAATATGAAGACCAAGAATGTCCACACTTCAACATTAGAGTTTTTTAAAAAAAATTAAGGCTCAGAATTCTAAGGGAGAAACCGTGTTGCTTTCCCATCAAGGAAAGAGAGGAAGGAAGGAAAGACAAGAAGACACAGGGCACTGAGGGGAGAAAAGACCAGAAAAGATCTAGATGACAAGAGAAATTTGTCATTAGCAAAATTATCCCTACAAATGGGTCAGGCCATACATAAGAGTTAATAGATTTTAAAGTACATGCAATTTAAAGTATAATCATTATATCATGACTTCAGGAGAAGAAAAGTAGATCTTAGGAAGGGTGGAGATGCCCTTTAACAATGAAATGATAAAGGGAGAAAGATTGAAAGAATTGTTTTGGGTGCTGGATGACAACTTATGTGGTTTATTACTGCATCAGAAAAAAAAGATTCAATACCATCCATTGAATAAAACTTTCTCTGCTCTCCAAAAAATATGAGCAAGCAAAAGAAATATTTAGGATAGCATTTGAGTAGAATGAAATAGACTTTAAAAAAATAATTTGGGTTAATTAAAAACATCTTGAGTCAGGAATTTGAAATTGAAAAATTCAATGAATAAGAAAATAGAAATGTAATTGATTGAAATATGGGAAAATGAACAGAAAGTCAGCATCGATTGAGACAGTAAGAATTCCACACTGCTATAGATCTGTCCTTGCGTGCTTATGTGTTACTTGGTTCATATACAATTAGATCTGCCACATTATTCGCATTCACTTGAAGTTTTACCACTGTTCAGTGTCTTTCTTCATTCCTATCTGATAATTATTCCTTAAGAGTTCATCTTACTTTACACATTAGATTTTTTGGTTAGTATTTACATGAGATAGCATTTTCCAAACTTGCATCTTAAACTCAATTTTTCTGTGTTTTTAATTTGTCCCTTTTGCATAGTGTATATCTGTATTTTTCTTTAGAACTTTCTAAATAAAATTACTATTTCTTCAATCCTAAGTATTATTTTGTATTTTTGTTATATAATCCAAGTACTTATTTTAATTGATATATTTGAAATTATTTCTATATTTTTCATCTTTTCTATCTATGCTTAATTTGTTTGTTATTTTACCTCTTTTCTGCCTTATTTTGGATTAAACTTGTCTATCATCTTCTCTTTACCCAATGTTTTAAAATTCTTTTTAAAATTATCCTTAGAAAGTTTGCTTTTAGATGTATGAAAAATTTTTAATATTTCTCATTACTTTTATTCTTTTTCCTAGTCACTATGAGGATAGTAGACATATTTTAACTGTAATGACAACAATCTATTACAACATCTACAGGACTGAATTTTTTTACTTTAGCCTTATATTTTATTCATAAAATTCCTCATTATTATAACTATTTTATGTATTTGGTAACTGATTAAATTTTCTTGCTAATTAAACAATACCATTCCTTTTGCACTTTTTTACTCAATGCACTTAATTTAGTTGATAATGTAAATTTATTGAAAATTTTTGAATTCTTATCAATGATAAATATGTTATCAGTTTTGATTTATGTGAAAATTCTTTTACATCTCTTATGTAATCTTCTTAAAGAGTTGACAGAAAGTAGCCAATTATAGGTCAATATTTGTATTCTTTTAGATTTTAATATTCTGTTTTTAGCTTTTATATTTATTATTAAATAATAAACAACTTAATTTTGTGTCCTCTGTACTTAATGTACCATTTTTCTCCCATTTGTGCTTTCCAGGAATCAGTTTTGTTCCCCTAAAGTTTTCCTGGGCTGTGTGTATATATCAATTTCCATTCATCTCAGGATATATCAATTTCCATTAATCTCACATATGGATGTGTTCTCTTCAATGTTTACATGGCAGGATTATTACTCATCTGGGAACAGGTTAAAATCTTGCTTTAGAATATCTAAAGTCGCACAAGTAGTAGTGTATAACCAAATATTAAATTCATGTTTACTTGTACTCAAAGTAAAATAGATTATATATTTTTTTACCTCTAAATAGGCTTTGATCATTCAAACAAACAAACAAAGTTTGCTTGTTAATGGATAGACATGTACACAAGTTTTCAGCTATATGGAATCTCTAGCTTATTCTGCAATGAATACCCAAATACCCAAACTCTTGGTAATTTTGAAAGCTAATGTTTTCTTTAATACATGACTCCAGTTAAATTTTCAGCCAAAAAAGATATACTTTACTTTCTTTTGAGCCTGATTATGTTTTTGTGCAAATGTTTGTCATTAAAATTTCTAAGCATTATACGCAGAGAGTTTTCAGGAAGTACAGCATATGGTGACTGGAAAGAGATCTTCACTCTATTTTTTACTTATTTTGTTCTAAATCTATCAATTGAAACATGTAGGGCCGTTTGGCTCTACTATACAGCAGTGATGAGAATAAACCCAGGTTTCTATCCACTGGCACTTACACTCGAGTGAAGAAAGGCGCAAATAGTCAGATATGTTCCACGGTGCTCTATTAGATGGCAGTAAATATGAAATGTGCCCCAGTCAGGGGGACTGGGAGAGCACTGTGTGTCAAGCAGACTCTGCAGGCATGGCCTCACTGAAACAGTGGCATTGACACTAACATGGGAAGCCAGGGATGGCACGACTCATTACATAAACATCCGGAAAGGCACAGGGGTAGATGCTCAGAATGTGCAAAGCCTCTGAGGTGGTGTATGCCTGGCATGTTCATGTCTTCACCAGTAACCGATAACAAGCAAGAGATGAGGTCAGGAGGGACCTGGGGTGAAGAGGGTCATGGCCATGCATAACCCTGGAGATTGTTCCAAGGACTTAGGCTTTTACTCTGAGATGTGGAGATATTCAAAATGTCTATGCAGAAGAATAATATGTTATATATTGTGAAATAGAAAATGCTCAATGTAAAATAAGATGAAAGGGGACAATGTTGAGATTGTAACAAAAAAGTAAGGAAACAAATTTTATATATATGGGGGGG
>PVIR01035812.1:0-16200 GCA_004026965.1 Petromus typicus | reverse complement strand
CAATTTATATTTATCACCTTTCTTCCTTCCATATTGATAATACCTTCATGCTCACAACATTTCTTTTATGAGGGAGGTAACAGATCTGGACCAACCTAATAAAAATATCATTAATTTCTCAATAGCTCTGGAACTGAGAACTTTAGAAAATTAGGTCATTGGTATGTTTGTTTAAGTTTTATTTCATTGGTACCTATTTTTCCAGCAGCATAAAGAATTAAAAATATCCAGAAATAAAGTAATATTTATTGAGTAGAAACATTCACGATGGTGTTTCTCCGAGGATGGTTCACAGAATGGACTCATCAGGAAGATGATAAAATTGCAGATTTCTGGATCCTCTGCTGAAACCAATGACAATGAAAACACAAACTGCATGTGAACATTGAATGGCAATGTGGTATAAGGGACGAACATTAAACCGAGGGTTAGGATAATGAGTTGTTATTCTAATTCTACCAGGAGCTAAATATAGTTGGAAAATTGAGAATATGTTGTTAGCATCTTTGCTGCTCTCCAATTCCTGAACCCTCTTTTGAAAATACATTTTGTGTGTAGTGAATTGTGTACCCTATTTCTTACTCTAATGCTTTCAAATCTTCAAACATTTAATGGCCTCTTAAATATGAAGTAATAATGTTTATATTTCAAACTATTTTCCAAGAAATCTGAAGTTAAAGCATTAAACCTTATTTGAGTCCTGTTTGGACCAGATGATGGTGTTCTTGCTTAGTACCAGATGACAGTATAGCTAAAACTTTCGACAACTCTTTGAGGCAGTTCCATATAATTCCTTTTATTAATGAAAGGACAAACTCATATTTGAAGAAACAGAAGAGTTTTGGATTTTGAACTTCATGGATGGAGCTTCACATTATTTGAGGTAACTATTTTCAAAAGATAAGCTAATAAGGAGAGACAAATGATATTCAACACAATATCCTGGGCAGGGACTGAAAGAAAAATGACCTTGTATGATTCATATAGAACAGAAACAAGGAAGTGAATTCTAACTCAAACACATAAATTTACTTATGAGTACACCTGAAAGCAATGTGATTAGAAATTTCTCCCCAATTTTCTTCTAAGCTGTGGATGGCTACTTAAATATTGTCCCACAGCCATTAGGCAAAATAAATGTACAAGATGGATTCTTACATCCACTTACCTCTATCGTTCTTTCGTTTTGTCTTAGTCACAGGAAGCAAGAAAAGCACATAGCTCTAGTTAAATAATGGCAATCCATGACAGCACAATATACCACCACCATCGTCTGGGGAGGAAGGAAGCTGCCTCTGAGAGATCACAAGGGCTCCAAGGAAGCAAGCCTTGTGGGTGTAACACAGATGTTGGAAGTTCAGAGGTGACATATGAAATGGACTGAAACATGATGTTTTAGTATAAAATCAGTCAACTTGATTTGATTGGAATTTAAAAAAATAATAAAGAGGAAAAGAATGTATTTTCAAATAAAACGAAACTAAGGGGAATAAAATGATTCTCAACAATCACATGTTTGCATGTCAGCTGTTTATAATAAGCTGGAACTTTACATTGATTAATTATTTTATTCAGCTAGCTTTTCTTTTGAAAATAGTTACCTCAGAAAATGTGAAACTGGATCCAGATGTAGCTGCTTCTTTGACCTTATGGGGAATGTATGAGCAAATGGAAGATAGATCATTTGATTATAAAAACAACAAAGAATTAATCTTATATTTGGAAATATCTGAAATAGTTTTAGCACTAAAAGCAGGTACATGAATTTAAAAAGACAATCTAATTGTAATACCGAATGAACGTGTTGGTGTTCTCACTAATTACTGAAGATTAGTGTGTTTATGTAATAACTCAACTTCACAGAGTTCGTTGTCTATTTCTTTCTCCTAAGAGATGAAGAAAATGTGTGGCATTGTTGTGAGTGGCTAATTCTCATAAAGATGTTATAGTAGGTCTTTCTTCATATAGGCAAAAGATTATGGGACTTTACAGTAATTAAAGAGAGACTTTATTTAATTATAGATATTTCATATAATTTTAAAGGAAATACCACACAATTATATAAACACTGAATATTATATCCTTTTAATTTGCATAATATGTGGTTAAATCTATATTCTAAAATAAACTGGAGCCATAATTATATCAACCTTTGAAGTTAATACCTAATTCTCATTAAATATAACATCCATAACTTTATTTGTAAATACATTAGTATATCAACACTTTTAACCATTAATATATAGTGAATTGTTGAGAATAACTACAGTGAATTGTTGGGAATAATTATATTTTTATATTCTTTTGAAATATGTATATAATTTCATTTCACCAATATTTTGGTAGAATACAATGGACAACATATTTTAAAATACTTATTAAACAATATTTCAAGTTGTATGTGAAGTACATTGTTTATTGTTTGCAATCAGTAAGGCTGTATTTCAAGAATTTTTCTTTCTGCTTTGAAGCATAATTGATGTTCTTTTTAACCACTGTATGTACACCAAAGTCAAGTGTACTTATTGCCGATGTATTTCATATAGTGTTTTCTATGATTCACACTTCCTTAGCTGCTAGATCAAAGAATGTATTTGTTTGAATCTTCCATAATACTCAATGGATCTTCCAAAAAGTGAAAAATTTTCATGCTAAATAAAAAAGATTCTAGGAATTATAATACATTTCATTTAGACATTAGTGACATAATTGTGTATCTTTATGAGAAACAGTACAAGAATTTGATGCATATATCCAATGTAAACTAATCAAATTAAGGTCCATTTTCTCAAACATTCACATTTTTATGTGTTAGGAACTTTCATAGTCTTCTAGCTATTTTGAAACACACTACAGGTTGTGTGACTGATGGTCACCATCGGAGGCTACAGAGCATCAGAATTGACTCCTCTCCAGCTGTGCAGTGTCCCCTGTATCTAACTCTGTCGCACTGGCACTTCCTGTA
The DNA here is from genome assembly GCA_004026965.1 of Petromus typicus. Classification (NCBI taxonomy): domain Eukaryota; kingdom Metazoa; phylum Chordata; class Mammalia; order Rodentia; family Petromuridae; genus Petromus; species Petromus typicus. The sequence continues at coordinate 13,235 of PVIR01035812.1, read as the reverse complement.
CTATTCCCAGTCTTAGGTGACCACCTTGTTCTGTGAAATTAACTATGTAGCTTCCAAAACAAGTGAGAAAATGTGGCACTTGCCTTTACTTTCTGGCCTATTTCTACTGAACACAAGGGCATTTCATTTCTAAAAAGCTTGATTCTTTTATCAAGTATTCACTAATCATCTATTATGACAAAAGCATATGAACCAGACCTCCTATGAACTCTACTTTTAGAGAATTTATAATCCACAAAAGAAGAAAAGACACACACTATTGAGTTAGAAAGTCATGTTTTGTAATAGAGTAAACAAATTCATATAAGATGGAACTACAAAATTATTAAGAGTTAGTACATAAAGAAGGTTCAGTCTCTATATATTTTCTCTAATGATTGCTCTCATTAATTGAAAAAGAACTTCCACTAAACAAAACTACTACTTCTACTCACCTCCTTGTGCCTGTGTCATGAACTCCACCTTAGTACTGGTTACCATGAGTAAACTCTACCCATCCCGATCCAAAGTAAATTCTCCCATTTCCTCTCAGGCTAGTCCCCAACAATTATTTCCTTTATGTCCTGTATTATTGTTTGCTTTTTAGATCATACTTACTTGCATGCTCTGTTACTTCCTTTTTTATAAAGAAATTTATTTTGGCCTCATTTTCTTTTCCACATGAAGCCATACTGATTTTCTTCATTTTATAAAAGCTTGGTAAAGTTTTTCTCTACTTATCATCTTCAAACAAATTCTGAATGTCATGTTAAGGTTATTCTCTTTACCCACCAAATACTATTTTGTCTCCTTCGTGAAGGCTGTCTTCTTTGACAGGACCCTTCTCAGTTCTTTCCTTCGTCATCTTGCACTTATTGGCAGTAATGGACACTATTCCTTTCCCTTTCAGAAATGTTTCTTCTCTTGGCTCTCAGTATACTTCATTGTTATGGTTTATATCTAGATGTTTCCCTAAAAGCATCATGTATTCACTGGTGAAGCTTGTTCAAGAGGATTGGACTATGGGATATGCTACAAATGACTTGCTGTAAGGAAGCAGAGCCTGCTCAGAGAGGCACATCATGATGGGTGTGACCTAGAACTACATGTCTTCCTTCATAGCTCCTCACTTCTCTCTGCTTCCCAGTTGCTTCCCTCTACCCAGTCTTCTCCGAAGAGCCATTTTTATGATTAAGCATGTTCAACATATACGGAAACTTCTAAACTGTGAGCCCAAATAAGTTTCTACCTTAAATTGCAACTTTTGGGTATTTTTTCCCAGCAATAAAAAAGTAAGTAGGACATCCATATTCTTGGTTTCCTTGCCTGTCCTCTCCTCCTCTTAATATTCTTAACTTATTTCTCCTCATCATCATCCCAAGATCTAATTCTTGGATCACTTTATATTGCTCTCCATAGTCTTTCTTCTGATGCTTCTGTCTAGTCTCCTGGTTTCAAAAATCATCCTTATGTTGATTAGTCCGGTCTAATACCCTTTTCCTCATTATCCAATAGCCCCCTGTTGGAGTTGCCAGATTTACAAATAAAAAATACACTGATGCCTAATAAAATGAGAATTTCAGAAAGCCAAGGACCATTTCTGAATATAACTTTGTACCATTACATATTTGGACTCGATGTCTATTAAAATTTTTAAAAATCTGAAATTCTAATTTCGCCAGACATCTTTCTTTTACCTGATGAACCTATTGCCTTGCATATCAATTTTAATGTTTGAGAAATATCTCAAATATAAAAATAATACTACCCCAGTGACTGACAGTTCTTTCAGCCTAGTTCATCTTGGAGGCTTCTTTTTCTCAGCAGCGTGATTCTTCAAATTTTAATTACTTTAACTCCTGTCTTTAACTTAGGCCCACCAATGTTCAGATAATGTATCCTATTGGGTCTAACTTCAAATACCACACATTCAGAAGGTATCCTTTTCTCCTGAACTACTACCATCACCCTGGCCAATGTTACCTCCATCTCCTAACAGTCTCTTTGCTTCTGCCTGTGACTCTATAGGCTCTTCTTAGAACAATAACTCAGGCGCATAAGTAAATAGCTAAAAATAGATGTCTGTAAAAAAAAATATGCAAGTCCTTCAAAAGATAGTATCAGATTTAAACAGAAACCTTTAATATTTTTCAAAAGTTCACTTTAACTTTTTCCAAGTAGCTTTTACTAGTTCTCTTACTAATCAGACTTTGATACAAACTAATGGTTTATCTTCCAAAGGTGATCCTAGAAGTGTGTTTCTCAGCCCTTGTTTGCATCCTGGAAGTCACACTATAGTCATTACAGCAAAAAGTCCTAGGCACTTGACCAAAGTGGAACCCAATAATTAAGGCTTTTACAGATCTAATTTTGTTCTGTTTCATTAATAAATATAATTAATAAAGATGCATTATATGTATTTATCATTTACTGTTTACCATACTCACTTCTAAGAGTTTTCCATGGAGTATCTGCTACTGGTTACTCTTTACATATTAAGAAGAGAAATGTTAGGTGACTTTCCCAACTAATATGGTGAGAACATGACAGAACCAAGGATCCAGAGCCAGCACTACTTTTTAGAGTCTGTGCTTTTAACCAGCATACTACCTCCATGTAGCTCGAGCAAGTCAGCAGCATCTTTACCTGAGTTATTTGGAATCTTTTATTTCTTTGTTTTAGTTGCATAGCATCCTCACTTCTCTCAAAATTTCCATTTCAATAGCTTTCTCTATCATCATAGAAAAAAATACCAATAAAGCTAAAAATGTCTATTGGCTGCTGAAATATTTATACCCATGAACACATTCATACATGCTCCCAGAACATGAAAAGGCGATGTTAACATCCAGAGCCCAGCCTGCAGAGATGTGTTTGGAAAATTAAAACTCAGTAATTCTGTTTTTTCTTTGACTCCTTGAGATTGTGTTGATTAAACAATGTAACTGGATTCTAAAGCCCAGTGATTGCTATTGATGAATTAGATATCAGGGCTTAGGGCTCTTAGGGAATCTCTCATGTGAGGGTACAGAGTTGTAAAGAGGATTAGGCAGCTTCTTGGGTCTCTCATAGAATTCCGCAGCTCCTAGAAGACTGGCCAAAACCTATGACAGAACCCAGCCATAGTGGAGGCCTGTGTTCCTTGGATCCTTTATTGGTTATGTAAGAGAGACTTCTTCAATCTGAACAAAGACCTGAACTAAAAAATGCAAGCAGTAAAGATGAATGAGAAAACTGGAGTTTAATTTTGACTGTGCTCATCATTTGGCCACATAGAAGTTAATTATTGCTTAAGGCCAATGGCTTTCTCAGCAACATTAACTCACTGAGCAATTCATGAATCACATCGGCCAGTCACAACATGCATCAGTGGCACTGGTGTCATGGGCATTTTGTCTCACACTCTGGCAAGCTTTGTTTATTTTAATAAAAGAAGATTTTTTTGAAGCAGATTTTTAAAACTGAACTCCTAATATTTCCCTTAGATGTAATTTCACCCAAGTAAGCTGTGAGAAAATCCATGCTTGATGTCAAAACATTGAATCAATTCATTTAAATGGCCAGATTAATTTTTTGTGCTCCATTATAACAAAAAAATAATCAGTAGACTACTTTTGCTTGGTGTTCAATTTATTGAACAAAATATCATCATCTGGAGAATTAAAGGACAACTAACATGTCCACTAGATGTGTCTTGGAGCTTTGAACTAAACTAAACATCTACCTTAATTTTTTTCACCTTAAAGTATACCCAGTAATTCAAAAATGAAGCCATTAAACTAATCATGTAGTTCATGCAGTTGTTATGATTTAGATCTCAAATACACATGTGTTCCTGATGGGAAGGTGGCAGTTTCACGGGACACTGTAATCATCAGGGGATGAACCCACTGAAAGTGCTGACAGGAGCTGGGGCCTAATCAAAAGTGGGCACTAGGGGCGTGACCTGGAAGAAAGTTCTCATCTCCAGCTCCTCCCTTCTCTTCCTGCTCCTGGGTTGCTGCAGGTTGAGTAACTTTTCACTTGGCCATACCCCTTTCTCATGCTCTTTCTGATGGAGAGGCAGACCATGGATTGGAACTGTGAACCAGAATCACCCTCTGCTTCTCCATGTTTTGAGTTTCCAGTATTTTGTCTCAGCAAAATCACATGACTAAGTGATTACAGTGATTAAGGGAAGTGATTAAGACAGTGATATCCAAGAAAGAGTTCAAAAATCAAAGTATCATAGAGCAAAGTTTGAACACTCATCACATACAATATAGTCCAGGGTTCCCACAGTAGCCACTTGCTTACTACTGAGTGCTCCTGGTGTTTACTAAGAAATCCTTGATGCTCTTCCTACACTGTAAAGATGCACCAGAAAAAGTCCATGGAAGGATCACTTGCAATATGTTTTGAACATCATGTAACAAAAAGAACTCTGCTTTACAACCTAAACAAATCATCCACTCAATTCAGTTTTTCTGTTGATAATCATTTATATAACTATCTACACACCACTGTAGCAATATGTTTCATATGCAATGAGGTTAAAATGGTACTCTGGCCAAAAGAATTTTTCTTAAGAAACCCCGTGGTTATATTAGAATATGACAACAAATTGAGACTTTCAACTGTGAGCAATGAAAGTCAATTCCCTTCTCCTTGAGATTGATCTACCCATAGTGACTTGCTTCTAGCAAGAAGAATATGGAAGAATAATAACGTGAGGTGTTCAACAACTGGATATAAAAGGTCGTTGCGGCTTCTTCCATGGTCTTGCTCAATTAGTCTAATGGAATTGGCTACCATGTTTTGTAGGAACTTACATAATTCCACTACATAGATATCATGTAGAATCAAAGATACTGGAAAAAAGACAAAAAGGACAAAACAAGACAATGAGGCCTTCAGTCAATAGCTTGGGGTGGAAGTCCTCTTGATACATGACATGTCCTCAGCAAACCCTTCAGAGGACACAATTTAGATGATGCCTGAAGGCAGTTTCATGAATGACCTGAGTTCCATGACCCAGACAAGTTACATCTTAATTTTTTTGTACATACACTATGTGAGATGATAAGAGGTTATTGTTTTAAACTATTGTTTTGAAGGTAATAGATAGCAGAAATAAGACTGACTCACTTTAAGAAAATAGTAGAAAAATCTACTTATGTTAGAAAATAAAATCCTGAAGGCATGTATGTTTGTCAGGACCCAGGGAGCCAATAGTGATTATTATTGATTTACTCTGCATGAAAAACATGTGTTTGTTTCCAAGAGAAAGGAAAGGAAGGAAAGGAAGCAACCAATAAAATATCTAAAGACCAGGCAACTTTTACAGAAAGGACAATGACAGTCTCTGGATTTTGGAGGCTGAAAAAACTTTTTTTAAGTAATATGTACAGTATCTTTAATTTTGAGGGTCTGTGTGTATTTGTGCATACATACAGTTATGGGAATTGAGACATAAAAGATTTAAAATAAAAATAAGCAAAGAGGAATATGAAAATACACGGCCCCATTTTCTTATTTGAATGCTCTTTGTTTTCCAGAGTAAATGTTTAAATCTCAAGGATCATAGTCAGCCTGGATTACATAAAATTTTTAAAAACTGAGCCTCTCCTAAATCATTGTCCTAGTAAGCAACCTAATACCTAAATAAAGGACAAGTACATGATTACATTTTATTTGACATTTTACTTGGTACTATTACTATTGATATCACAGGAGTAAACTACAAATTAACAGATCATTTGATTCAAATAAGTTTAACTTTACTACATATATGTCCTTTCATTTACCTCTATAACCCTTGTTATCTCCAAGGTACTTCCCCAAAGTTATTGTTCTATGCTGCACTGAAATAGGGCAATAAAGTATTTGGGCCTTGAAGTAAACAAATCTATGCCAAAATGCAAATTACAACTTTGACCTTAAAGCCATTTAACATATTAATATTTTCAAAATCTTTTCAGCTTTAACTTTCTTTCACACATACAGAGTGAATACAACTTATTTCTTGTAGTTAAAGTAAATATTAATGAAATAATATAGTGAAAATATTAGTTCAGGACTTAGTTACATGTGGCTACTGCTGCGGTGTTGGGAATGATCACTCATTGTAATCTCCATGCTGCTCTTTAGTAATCATTCCCACTCAAATGTGAGCTGATAGAAATGACCGTCATTATCTTTCTATAGAAACCTGAGGAGGGACAAGGAGAAGTGTCTGGTGCATTACCATAGACTCTTAGGTCTGCCTGAGAATAAGCCCATCAGGATTTTGGACTTTCTTGTTTTAGGTAGGGGAGAGTGGTTTCCATTTCTCTCGCTTAGTGGTTTAGTGGAAGAGGCTGTCTCTCAACTCTGCCTGTGGAGTAGGCTTTCTGAAACAGGGAAACACCGTATGAGGTCTCCTTTGGCTGGAAGTCCTCTTCTCAGACCATTATCCTATCCCCCAGCACTCTCACATTACAGTCTGTCCCTTTAGGTTGCTTGGGGCAAAAGTTCTGACTGTCGATTGATATGCACACACAGAACTGTTCATAGGTTTGTGCTGCAAAGACAACAGCTAGTTATTTGAAGAGACACAAAACCATAGAGAATCTTCAGAAGAAATACGGTCAACATTGTTTGTCATTAGCAAAACACAAACTAAGACTATAATGGATACCACTAACTGCTAGATACCTATTAGAATGTCTAAATCTAGGAGTCTAACCATAATGAGAATTGGGGAAGCTCATACTAATACTTTAATGCATAGTGAAGGTTAAATTGTACAAGTACTTTCAGAAGAAATGAAAGAAACACATAAATACTAGTCCTCTCACTAGCAGCCCTCTGTATGGTATGTACAGAATCTACAGTGATCTTGAGGTGAGGAGAGGAGGGAGGTTTGCACAGCTCCTCTTGCTAATGCTGGGCTTTTATACTTTCAAAAATTGGCCTTTTTATCCACACTATGTGATACTATTTTTCCACTGCCCACCTTCCCTGAATTCAACCAAACAGATAAGTATTCTTGCCTGGGAGTATACACCCATTTTGAAAGCTAATAAAAAATAAAATATTAAATATGTAAGACATAAACATGCCAAAGACATGCATATACATGTAAAGTGTCAGATGAAAATAAGTACTATGGAAGAAAATTATGAAAAACTAATGCTGCATAAGTAGAAAGTAGAATTCTACTTCCCAGAGGATGGAAATATTAAAGGGGAGAATGGGATAGAGATAGACTGATTAACACTAAGCTACAGTTAAAGAGGACAGGTCATTTGTGCTATTCTATTGCACAGTAGGGTGACTATAGCTTACATAATATATTATGTATTTCAAAAAAGCTGAAAGAGCTGGGTGTGGTGGTGGGTGCCTGTAATTCTAGCAGCATTTGGGAAGCAGAGGCAGGAGGATTGTTGCAAGGGCGATGCTAGCCTGGGCTATGAGTGAGTTCAAGGCCAGCCTAAGTTACAAAATGAAATGCTGTTTTGAAAAAAAATCTAGAAAAGATTTTTAATGTTATTACCACAGAAAAATGATAAAAATTTAAAGAGATAGGTTTGCTTACATTAATTTGAACATTTTTAATGTTAAATGAATTGAAATATTACATGATCTCCCATAAATATGTAAAATTATTATGTGTCAATTAAAAATATAAATATTTTTTAAATTAAAGAGAGAAAAGGTAGTACTAGGAAGATACACATATATTATGATCCAATAATATGCTTAAAAGTGTTTGGAGTCACTATAAAACTCAGCATATGATCATAAAAACATACACACTATGTTGTTATAGTAATATTGAAGCAGCTAAATAAGAGATGGAGAAGTCTAAGTTGCTATCAAAGAATGGCCACCTAGCAATATAGAACAACCATAAGAGTCCACCATAGGCAATATATAGGCTCCAGAGAGTCCTGAAAGGTGATCATTTAGCTGTTTTAGAACAATAATGATAGCTAACATTTTTGAATGCTTAGCACATGATGAGTGATGTTCCAGGAACTTAAAATAATTCACTCAGACCTGACAACTTTATATAGTAGAAACTATTATTTCTCTTACAGGTGAGAAAACAAAGAACAAGATTAAGGGATCTGCCAAATAGCACACCTGCTGCCAAGGCAAGGGATGGCATTAGACAGTTTGATTTCAGAGCCACTATTGCAACTCTGATTATGTTGTCTTGTGAAGACATTCATGTGTTCTCAGATACCCAAGAACAGAGAAAGCAGGAATAATTTCTTAGAAAAATTCTACTTTTTTCACCTGGTTATGGCTGCCTAAATTTCTGTGATACTTGAGAAAGGGCATTGGGTGGGGAATAATTTGGATAAAAGAAATTCCAATTATGTTTAGAAGCTACTGTTGGAGTCTACTACATTCAGTGAACAAAGCAAAGTTGTATCTTCCATACCATTTGCTTAAAACAATTTATCTTCTCTAGAAATTAGGTTTAGAAAGAGTTGGTGGAAAACAATGACTTTTATATGCTTCATAAAAATGTAATTGTCTTCCATTTGTTTTGTGAGGCCTTTTATTAAGTGCTGAATTGTGAAGTCTAAAACTATATAGGGACTTTTTTCCTTTGTGTTTTCTTATGCATATTTTTTAACTCATCGTTATTAGCTTTTAGTTTGATGCCAGATGTAATGCTTTTTTAGTTATTTCATTATCTTTTAGGTGTGTGTCATAAAACCAAAATTTTACTAAGATAACATTAAATGTTTCAAATGTAATTTTGTAAAATATGCCACTATCCTTTGGTCAGTTATGAAATCAAGTTGTGCTTGTTAGCAGACTTTTTTAAAAACTGCAGTCTTAATACCAAAAAATTAGAAATACTTTTGTATAATATTTATTGCAAGGCCACTGATAACTTTTAACATAGTAAAAGTTTTCTTATTTATCTCTAAAAATGCTATTAACTTTGAAAAACACATTTACTTTAGAGAGAGTTTATTGCAGAACAAAATAAAGAAGCCTTTTAAGTAGATTATTGAAGTTATTAGGCTAAACAAATTCACTTTGGAATAATGAAATCTTATTAGGTCATTAAAAACTGAACTATAGCATATTTGTTTTTACAATTTTACTTCATATGTTTTGTGTTACATTGAAATTTTTAGAACTTCATAAACTTTCTTACCTTGTAATAACTAAACTATTAAGCTATAAAATACTTTTACTTTTTTACAAAATTCTCAAGCCTGTCAATAGCCTTAAAATTCTGTGAATTTGTTATTTGTGTAAGAAGAAAAAATCATAATTCAAATTTATCCTTGGTTCTAAACTAGTCATTGGGAAAAATAAGAACTTCCTCTTTTGTATAAAATAAATGATAAATTTCCCCAAGATCGGAAACCACTAAGACTATTTTCTTTTGTTTCTTAGTTAATTTAATTCTTTTGTTTCTATAGTTAATTTAAAGGAAGGACAGAAAATGCTGATGGGAAGATTTGAGTTCAAAACTCACTTGCTCCCAGAAAACCAAGTTTTATAAATTTCTTTAGTTTCTATTTCCACTTCTGCAGTTATAAATGTAGTACCAAAATGTACCACCTAGGATTAATGTGTTTAATGTATTGCCTACAATGCATTGACAGCCCTATACATAGTAGCTGTCACCATTATCTCCGTCCTGTTATTGTATCTTACCCTTCATGTTATCATAAGGTTCAATCTTTCATGCAGGCATAGATGATAGAACGTTGTCTCTCCCCATGGAAATAAGCTCTTGGGTATTAGGCATTCATATTATAAGGCAGCATTTACAAAATACCAATCCAACAAATAATTGTATTAGTGGATATAGCCCAGACTGTGTGTCAGTATGTCTCACTATAAATTAGCCCTGTTTACAGAAATAGAATTTTGTATGAAAATTCTACTTAAAAAATTTTTGGCCAACCAATTACACATGTAAAGTGAGAAAAATTCTGTAATCACAAATTACCAAAAATGACCCAAGAAGCAACATAAAATCTAAACATAAGAAACAACAAAATGAAATCAGTAATAGAAAACCATTCAACAAAGAAAAGTCAGGACTAAATGGTTGCACTGGCAAGTTGTACCTAACATTTAAAGGAAACAAACTTTTCTCAAACTATTGATAAGAAAAGGGAACAATTTTTAACACCCTCTATAAAACCAATATTATCCTGCTCCTGAAACAAAGACAGAACATATGGGAGGAAAAAGAGATTTCAGGCCAAGATTCTTTACTAATATAGGTATAAAAATCTTTAAGAAAAATAGCAAATAGAATTTAATAGCAGACTGAAAGGATTGTACAGTTATCCAAGTGAAATGTACTCCTTTAATAAAATGGTGATGCAAAATATAAAGCAATGCATGTGATCATTATTCTTTTCAAGCAGGAAAATCACAGTTTAATTGCAAAACCCTCCTACTGTAGCTGTATAGAAAAGGAATAGTTTTTAAAATACTTTTGGGATGCAAAGAGAAGCATAAAGTTAGAGAGAAAAGAAAAAACGTGGTTTTAAGAGGATGAATTTTTATTTGCCAAGTTTGACTTGATAAAAAGTGCCTGTGCCTTTCCAGGAAATATTGCATATTAGAATAATAATGAAGGAGTAACAATGCCTCTTGGAATACTGCACAGTACAAGTAAGTTTAAGACACAGGGCTGCTGGCGGTAGAAGAAGGCCCATTCCATCTTCCATGCTGGGGCTTACTTCCTTACATTTCATCAGTTATACCTTTTAGACATGGGTCATCTTTTCTCCACATGCTAGGAGAGAACAAAGGGACAGAATTTAATAATGAGGCAAGTCAAAGTGGCTGCTTGTGCCATGGTGGGCTTCTGTAGCATATGCCCACTGTACATAGACTTTCTGCTTTGGTGATGGGGACTCCACAGTGCTGGGCAGGCAAGGTGGCTTGCTGTGGCTTCCTTTCTCTTCCTAACTTTATGGCTCAAACTATGTGTGAAGCAGAATATCTTCATTTTTCCCCGTAACTGCAAGTCAGACTCATACATGATTCCAGAAAGATTAAAATTTTCTTAAATAACAAGTGAGCATGTGGTTTGAATATCTGCTAACAGAGTGGAATACATCACTAAAGCAGAAAATATGCTAAATTTTCTGGCAACCTAATTACACAAGTAGCTGACAGTCTCATTTCTATCACTTTGGAAAGTATGTTTTTTATATTTAGTGGTGACTTCAGAGGTTTGCCCATTTAGCACAAGTGCTATGATTGTGTTACCCATGGACAGCGCTGGAGAGTTGGGGAGAGAGTAATAGAGTGCCATGTCACATACCATGAGTAGACGAAAGCTAATGCTGAAATGGGAGCCATTTAAATAATATTTTGGCTATAAAAGTGCCAGGTCTACAAGGAAAATCTAGGTTTTTGGCCCAGGAAAATGTACTAATGGTAACATGGAAAGTAAGAAGAGGAAAGATTGAGGGGAGGTGGTACGTTCAGATTTAAAAGACTTTGAGGTGTCAGTAAAAATCCTAGATTGCTCAGGAAGCAGCTGTGGCAGCGGGAATGAGTGCTAAACTTCCCTTCTAAGGAGGCCCCACAGTGGGAACTGATAATCTCAGCTGCTCTTTCCTCAGCAGCCACCTCTTGCACAGGCACTAAAGGGCTGCTGGTGTTCAACCACTTATCACTATGGAGCTCTAGAATCATGCCACGTCTGCTGTATGTGGGTCGCCTCCAATCGGCAGGCTGTCTGCCCATGACTTTCTCAGAGCTTTGACATCTGCTTCTCAGAGGAGCCAAACAGTTAGCTGTAGGTACAAAGATAGGACCCTGAAACCCCAGAGGGTCAGGCTGAACATACACATTTAGGAATCACTAGCATGAAAATGATAGCAGAGATCTCAGAGTAGCCTCACTTCCCCAACACTGTAGAAATCAAGTCCTTGTACAGAGGCCTGAGTAGTACCAACAGGTCATTGATGGGATTCCAAATGGAAGCTGAGAAATGGGCAAGGAGGTAGAAGAGACACAAGTAGGCTCTGGAGAATGGAAGCTAATGGGAAAGTGTATTTTAAGACTTGTCTGTTGGAGTCATGTGTATACTCAGCCAAAAGCACTTTACTGGCCAGTAGTAGGAGCACCTACATTTCAGGGAGATAAAAAGATAAACTGCAGGAAACTGGAGAGAGGAAAATGAAGAAAATAATCAAGAAGTTTGTGAATGGAAAGAAGAGATACAGAAAAGTATATGGAGGATAATCTGATCGAGAAAGAAGAGAGAGAGAGACCGAGAAAGAAACAGAACATTTGAGTATGTCCTATGACCATGACTACTTTCCCAAGCCATATGAACATCCATCCTTTTAGAAACAGTTCACTTTAATTCTCTCACTTTAATTTCATTCATCCTGCATTCTAAGGGTACCCTGAAGGCACAGGTAGCCTGTTTCTACAGATTGCCTTAGATGCTCTCCTTTGCCTATAGAACCAATTCTGTAGTTCTCAACATAGCCATTGGTATCGCCTACATTTTCAAATGAGCACACGCTTTCATTAGTCATGAAATACTTGCATACATCAACTCAGCCTCTGCTTGATTATTCCCCAGGCTTTGAATGTTTCTTGTTGTCACACATCTTCTCAGTTGTGAGTTGTACTTGCAGTTCCTCTTCTGCTTGCTGCCTCTTTGAGGAGCGCATCTTAAACACCAATCTGGAACATTGTCTTCTCAGTGACTCCATTCAGAAGTACTCCTCTCCACTTTTCCCCCACATTTTAAGTTTCTATGAGAAGTGATCATTTTTTTACCTTATATTTGATCTGCAAAGGTCTTACATTTCTCACTGGATTATAAACTCCAAGGGAAAAGAATGAACTCTGAAACTTGATAAAACTCAGCACCTTGCATAGTAGCTTATGTGTGGCAGATGTTCAAAAATTATTTATTGAATTAAAATTGAAACACCAGTAAATACATAATGAATCTGCCTATAATCTAAAAAGCACTAAAGATTAGGTAAATAAACACCAATGAAATGGTCTTAGATACATTGAGGTAAAAAGAAAAAATCTAATCAAATACAATCCAAACAAATTATTTTTTCCCAATAATTTCTAGTGGGTCCAAGTCCTAGACTTTCTGAATAATAATATAGAAACAAATGAAAAACTACTTGGAAAAATTATATAAAAGGACTACGACTTTACAAAACAATAAGTAATGGTTTCAATTGATGGTTTTCTCCGTGTAAAATTAAGCTCTTTAATCTGTTTAACATTTAAGAATTCTTGAGTGTAAT
>PVIR01035811.1:0-16201 GCA_004026965.1 Petromus typicus | reverse complement strand
CCCCTCTGCTTTCCCTCCCCTCCCCTTTTCTTCCCTTCCCCTCCCTTCCCTCTTTTCTCTCTCTCTCTCTGTCTCTCTGTCTATCTGTCTGTCTCTCTCTCTCTTTGTCCTTTGAGAAATCTGTTCTCTATTATAGCACAGAACTGGTTACCAAGAGGAACAGTTTCAAATGGGCCACACAAGATTTACAGGTATTTGTAAAACTTCTACACCACGTCTATATTTCACTGAACAAAGTGAGTCAGTTGGACAAACCCATGGTAAGAGGGGCGAACATACAGGCACAGATGCAAGCAGGCCGGGCTTATCTGCAGTCACTAATACTCTTACTAATGCTAACAATCTCTATCAGCAGGTACTTGTGTTAGAAAAAAATATATATATATAGTAGACATTCTGTAGTGAGCACAGATTGTGAGATAGTTATTCATAAGAAAGATGCACATCTTTGAGGAAGTTATGTCAGATGTAGAGAGTAGAGTCATTGGTTCCGAACTAATATAAGAATAGACTAGGGATGTGTGCCTAGCATTTTTCAAAAATTAACACTGATAAAGGAAATGCAATGTCTATGAAAAGGTATAAATTGTGAAAACAGAAAAACCATGACATTATGAAGGATTTTCACTGTTTTAAGGACAGAAAATATATTCCCAGTGGTCAATCACTAGTTCCTTCCCACACAGTATACTTAAGACTGAGCAGCAGGATGCTGCTTCTTTCAGAAAGTAGCATAAACTTGAAATTATGCATGATGTGATTTCCTTTGTAAGTAACATACAAACCGCTTTAAATTTTACTTTTGTGAATATCCTGGAATTAGCACATGAAATTTCATGGGGACTCTTGGCAGCTCCAGGAAAAATGTGTTGCTTTCCTCCAACAAGAAACAGGAAGTTGCTGAATCACGTTCCTATGAATCGAGGGAACATTCTCTTGTAAGGACTTATTTTTGTAAGGACTTATTTGATACATAATGATTTTGAAATTAGTGATTTTCTCCTTTATTTTGAAGCAAAAATTACATGTTATTTTGTTTCTTCAAAGAAAATGGAAAAAAGTGCTTATACACATTACAATCAGATCAGTTCTTGATCTTGGAATATGAAAAAATTAAGCTTATTACAATTCTAAAATTTTGTGAATGGAATTGAATTTGTCATTTAATGACTGCTTATTTATGAAATATATCCAGAAAATCAGCTAATATTCTCCATCCACCTAATATTCAAGCGTATTTGCTGCTTATTTTTGCCCGAAGTTTATTGGCTCACTTTTCCTCAGAATGACATATGAAACTGGGGTCACCGGGACAGCTGTACAGAGGAAGGGGAGCAGGTACTTCTCAGTGATGCCTGATGCAGAGAAAATAACTATGACTCTCACCTCTCAGCTTTCCATGCTAAGTAAAAGAGACTGATTTTGGCATGTGGCTGTTTGACTGAAATGAAACCATTTGAAATGAGCAAGTATTTAGCATGTTGATCATACCTCTAGAAGAGTTACAATTACCTCTACCCATATGTGATTGTACATAAAAATCACCGGGGGCATTGACTGACCAAGGAAGTTTCTCTTCTCTGAGTTTAAGATTCTTATGAAAGACGGAGAGTGGGGCCCAAATCATGCCTTGCAAACAAATGGTCCTTGGTCTTCCTTTTCCTGAGACAGAGCTGACTGTAGGCTGGCCTTTCTCAGCGATATGAACTGGTCCTTGCTATTTTTTACTGCAGAGCACCATTGTATTCTAGCAAGACTCACAAAGTTGTACATTCACATTATTCATATGAAAAGGGCAGAGAAGTTTAACCATTACTTTCAAAGTGAAATGACCAAGCAGTGCAGATCCTGCATTCTTGTGCCAAAGAGAGAATAAGGTTTCTTTAGGCGAAAATGGAGAGGAAGACATTCTAGGGTGAAACAACAGCTTAAACAAAGACACAGTTGTTTCAGAGCATAGATTTTAAAGCGAGACCTAAACATTAGAATTCATATCCTAGATCTGGTATTTATAGAACTTTAACCTTTTTCCTTAATACTGGCTTATTTCCGGGACACATTTCACAAGTAAGCATATCTCTGTGAACTTTCTATTTTCATTGTTATAACATTATTACAACATATCCTTAAAGTATATTTTCATACCAACATATGTTTAATTGTGTACTACCTACCATTCCTAAAGGACTTTAAACATATGTTTTATTGTACATGACTTAGCCTAGAAGCCTGGTCACTTAACTTACTTGTTTACCCAAATTCTGGTGCCTTCTGACATACTGTATCATATTATAAATTCAGAGAAGATCACACACACACACATACACACACACATATATATATATATATATATATATATATATATATATATACATATGTATATATGAATACAGTGAATCAAAAATGGCTTCAAAATTTTACTGTATTTAGGCTGTCTTGCGACATATATAGGATTTCTGCAGAGATAAAAGACATTCTTTTAAAGGGCAACAATATTCATTAGGGCAGAGCCTTTGACAGCTGTAACTCAATAAAGCCAAAACAGGGGCCAGAAACTATTTATCAATGAGTTCCCTATTTCACTGAAATGCTGATGTTTGAATGAGAGCCCTTCAGTTAGTAAAGTTTGGATTAAACTGATATGAAGATATATACAACTGTTGGTTTGGATGTGATGAGATAATCTTTCCATATGATAAGAGAATGTGTGAAAGACAGTGGAAGAAAATATAGAATGATCTAAAATACTGATAAAATGAAAGTAGGGAAGCATAAGTGGAAGCTGCAGGGCTGGAAGTTCAATAATTATTCATTTAGCAAACTTCTGATTTCTATTTAACAATAGATTCTTCTCTCAGTCTCATGTCTACAACACATTTCAAAAACAGAAGAAATACAAAGCCAAAGGCCTCTATCACAGTCAGCACTATTTTGCAAAGCACAGAGGAGACTGATCCTGGTGGGTTTTTGTTTTTGTTTTTGGTTTAATCTGAGGTCTTAATTTGAGTTAAAGAAATACTTTCATTTTACTTTAGGAAGGTAAGCTCAAGAAACATTTTCCAACAATGTGAAGTTGAATTTCAGTAAAATCCTTTAAAAGGAATGCTGTGCATATGAAAAATAGAAGTAAACTTTATATGTTGTTGGGTTTGAGAGAGAAAAATGTAAAGCACATTCACTGCTGGACAGAACTGGCTTTGGTCCTTTGATATCTAAGGTGACAGAAGACACAGAGCCTAAGTGGTATGAACTGAAGTCAGGATAACTTTTCACACTCCTCCTTCTGGCTTGTAATTGTGCTTCTGTATAATCTTCTGTGTAAATCCGAGTGGGTAGAGAAACACAGGTAGAGTTTAATATCTGAAGAAAATCACAGAATTGTTTATTTCTGTGAAAACATAATCAACAGACCTGTTCTTTTAGAAAGACAATTTGTATTTGGTTTCTACTTGTGTTTCACTTATTGACACATTTCTGTGTAATTTTCTTCAAATTGACTTCTGGGATTGTGTCCTTTTTGACAACTGGAATGTAAACTCCTTAAGACCAAAAGTCATGTCTGCAATTTTTTTCCACAACCTCTGAGAGTTTTACACAGTGTTTGAAGTGCATACTGGAATCTCGAGATTGCTTGCAGACTGCCTGGTTGCAATAGTAAAAGGCAGTTGGGAACTGCTCTGTGTTTCGAGCAGTTGCCAAAATGTGGAACCTATGTCTAACCACAGGCTTTGTATTCATAGTGTGGCAGCTTTGTCAGCAAGTACTTCAAATGAAAACTGTCTTTCCTTTTAACAGAACTGGCAGGAAGATTAATTTATGTTTTCTGATTGACTTGTGACAGTAACGGAAGTTTTGTAATTTTGCTCTACACTAATGTTCTTGAATTTATGGGGCCTTTTCATCTTACTACATAGCTTCATAAAACATCTTCATTTTTAGAAAATGTTTCTTCAGACAAAAGGATAAAAAAAATCTTATTTAAGGAATCAGATAAGTACTTCATCCAAAAGAGGGATCCACTTTGTCAAAGTTGACTGACAAGTCTAGAACTGTTCATAGGTCTTGTATAAAATGTTTTAAACGATCTAGGTCAGCAGAATTTTATCACTGGCTCAACATGCATACAGTACTACTGGAATTCTGTGAAATATATGAAACTGAAAACAGTAATTAGAAATGCTACAGGAAAATAAATGAGAATAAAAATTTTAAATCATACTACTATTTAAACAAAAGTGAATTGAAAGAATGTTTGAAATAGGCAATTAAAAAACACTTGATATCTCAAATCAAAAACACAATTCCCTTCAGGGATTATATTAAATCAAAAATATATTTTGAGGAATTATGATTCTGAAAATATTGTGAACAAATTAAATCATACAGTATGACTCTTACACACAGAAAGGTTCCCAAGACTCTGCCATCAATGCTATCTGAGCCATGAGTTGGTTGATTGGTTATGAAATACATAAACAATTCCTACACATCACTTTCTTGATTCTCATTGTGAAATGGCAAATCAGAAGAAATACATCAAAGCCTGCCAACAGTTTTGACATCTTAAATATGGCACTGATGCTATTTTCAGGCCAAAATAAATTGTAAATCTATGAACAATGTCTATGTCTACTGAACTCTCACTGTCTGATCCTAGGCTCACAAGTAGGTAAAATATGAGATGGTGTTCTGGGCTAGATTTCCTGAGTCTCATTTTCTTCAAACTTCCAATAATTTCTTTAGATTTCTTCATAACTAGAACCAAAATATTCAGACCACAGATAAGATAATTTCCATGTTGTAAATGCCTTACATATATTTTATGGAATTCTTTCACAAAAATATAATAAAAATTAGCAATAAGCACACAGCAGCAGATGTGATATGAAAACAACAATAATAACTAATGGTTGTTAAGCACTTAATGTTTTTTGCAAAGTGCTGTGAGGAAATTTGTACACATTAATGTCATAATTTTCTATAATATGTGAAATGTCCTTTTGTGCATGTGACACCTTTGAAAGATTTGTGACACATCCTTACAGCTGAGGAAGTTTTTAGACTTAAAACGCTCAGTTCCTAATTATGGAGACAGAAGTGAGATGGGACCAATTCAAACAGGCTTTGGCTCAGTGGTCTGCAGAGCACCATAATTTTTTTTTTCTTTTTTCTTTTTGCATTGTATTGGATGAAAATCCTTGGGAAATACCAGTCAGCAGTTTGGATTCCTGGATATTACATCAGCTGCGTTTCTGGAGATTGTCTCTTTACCAGTTATACATTTGTGATTGGTTTATTATGTCTCACGTCTGTTCAAATTTCTATAGAATATTTACACTCTTCATATTGCAGTCCTTTATATGGTGGGATTTCACTAAATATTCATAAATTTTCTTCTGGAAGAGAATTTGAGGAAATAGGCAGTGAAGAACAAAGCTGCTGTATAGCCCCAAGACAGTTTCAAAACACGCAGAGAGACACCGATAAGATTTTAGCAAACTCAACTCAGCAACCAGCACTGAACGACTTCTAGGCATCTCAGTATAATATAGATTGAGACTAGTATCTAAGCAGTGAATGTGTGAAGGACCACTGATTACAAATTTGTTCGCATATATAATATTCAAACCAATGCCATTGAATACAAGAAAGTGACAGTTTGATGGATCTAATTACCAAAAAGAAAACAAAGGACAAGCTCTTCTGGTTTTGAATTCAGGGCCTTTAGAAAACAAAGTGAAAATATCAAAACCCCAGCTGGCAACAAGATAGATAAAAGAATATCAGGGAAATATAAAGCTATACTTTAATGAGGATAATTTGATAATAAAACTTACATGTATACTAAACTATTTATAGTTTGCAAAATATGCATAAGAAATTACAGAACAAATCACATGCAGAAAAATAGAGGATAACATAAAGGCTACTGTCTTAAAACAAATACAAAAGGTAAGGTCTAAGACAATAATGAGAAACAAAATTTAAACTGAAAAATCAATAAATTGAATACATTGTACAAAGAAAAAAACATGAATGTTTTGGTTCATAAAATGAGTAATATACAACTGAATTAACTCCATCTTATTATGGAAAATTACACATAATTAGACGGTAAAATGAAGTTTAATAAAAGTAATGAAGAAATGTTTTCTGCCTTTCTAATGAATATTCTTGTTAAATGAACTTACAAGCAAGAAAAAATTAGGAACTATACTCATTGAAAGATAATGTAAAAGCCATCCGAAGATCATCTCTCAGAAAATTATGCAGAGTAGACAAGTAAAAATATAAATTGAACACACTCAAAGCTATGGCAAAAATCAGTTATTTTTAATGTTTCCATGCCTAACAGTGTATCTTGATTTAAAGAACAATGGTACAAAGCATGAAAAAGTATAAGTTTTTCAATGTAGAAATAAAATTATTGAGAAACAACCTAGTTTTCTTTGTTACCCATAAACATTCACAATTATTTCTCATCTTTATATGTTTTTACACTTTCTTGTACCACTTTATAATCTCCACTTAACACTGTGGATCTTGTTTCTGCTAAAAATGATGGTTATTTCATTGATTTTTGCTCACAACTCAATGATTTACATACATTTCTTATCAAAACCTCTGTGCAAAGTACAGTGGCATGTAGTGAATATGTTTGGAAAAATATTAGGTAATTTATGTTTACCTCTGTGGAACTCACTCTTCGTTACAGTTGGACTTTAAGTGTCCCACAAGGCCTTGTGGTGAAGTCTTGTTTGGCCTCTTGTGATATTACTGGAAGGTGCCAAAGACACGAGGAGGTGGGATGTAGTGAAAGTAGCTGCGTGGCTGGGAGATGCCTTCATAGGGGAGCCCGAGACCCAGCTCCTTCTTCGTTCTCTTTGCTTACCAGCCACTTTGTTCCTCCAAGCATCACACAGCGATTTCTGCCTCACTCAGGCCCAAGCACCATGAGGCTAACAGACTACAAGCTGAAACTGTGAGCTAAAATATATCTTTCTTCTTTTGAAATTATTTTTTTCTGATTTTTATAGTAGTAAGTGACTAGCATATCATTTTCTTGAGAATACAGATATTGATTTGTAACATAAATATATAATGTTAAATTCACTATTCCAATTACATGCAGAGAAACATATCATAAAATTAATTATTGATAGAAGAATAAGAGAAAAGTATTAAAAATGATTGAAAACTATACTCCATACTTACCAGGAGTTATGTGATACTTCAATAAATGACATGTAAGCAGAGAACTGACTTTAAAGAGTTGGACATATTTTGAGCAAGGAAGATTGATGGATCAAGATGCTATAATACAATGGTATGTTATAAATTTAATTATATATTTTTTAGAGCCAAGACATTCTTAAGAAATTACAAATGATAGATACTCTAGGAGGATAGCAAAGTTTAACTACAGTCATGGTGAAGAGCACACATAGACCCATTTACACCTCTAGATTTGTGGGAAAATAGAGAATTCAATTTTTATTTGGGTAGGGTTTGTATTAATCACTACTAGACAGTAAACTCGGGTTATGAGGTATACTGAGAGAAAAATGTACTGTGTTGCAGAAATGTGCATAAAAGAGGCCAACAACAACCTACGAGTTCAGGGAAGGCTTCCTTGAGAAAGAAATGCTAAAGTAAATACTAAGAGTCACCTCAAATATAACCTGGAAAGATACAGTCTTTAAGTAGAAAATATAATATTCAAAAACTATTTCTGGTGTTGACAGAAATAAAGATATGTAATCAAGGAACCAAAGGAATATCAGTGTGCTTTATAAAAGATTAAAACGTGCAGTTCAATGAAAACCAACAAAGACTAAGGTAGTTAGTATGCCCTGACTCATTGCAAGTTTGAGTCATTCTAAGAAGTATAAGTAGATATTTGAAATAAATTGAAAATATTTGGTTGAATTGATATGGTTCCAATTATTTTTAAAGATTTTTGTTTTGACAGAATTCTAGTCATTCATAAAATTTGTCTTAGATACATTACATTTATTTTTTATACTCATCACAATGCAAGGCAATATCTTATTGTCAAACAAGTAACAATAATTAAATGGTATAGCAAGTCATTTAAAGTTAGCAGAGTAATTAAAAACCTTATGTACTAGACCTTGATATTAATATGCATATAGTTCTGGTTGGTATCAAGATAATGGCTGACATAATAAAAAGGTATCTTCTGTAGAAACAGACTGAGGAAATCACATACACAGCACAGTGAGGAAGAATGCTCGGATCCCATTCTGGTGGGCAGCTTGAAATCATAGGGATGAATTATATGCCTTTATGGGAGACAATTAAATCCTGATATAAAACAAAGTCATGGAGGATGATAAAATAAAACAAATCAGAAAACATTTTTTATAAAAAAAAGTTTGCTAGATCTTTGTGATCAATTGAGTATGTTGGTTTAAGAAGATAAAAGAAAAGGTATGCTCTTTTCTTGAGTAAGATAGGAACCTAATAGCAAGCATAAGAGTGGATTGAGGATTTAGCTCAGTGACACAGTGCCAAGATCCTGAGTTTAATTCCCAGTACTGCAAAAAAAAAATAAATAAAACAAAAACAAACAAACAAACAAACAAAACGTGCTATAATTAATTTTAAAATAGTCATCAATTTAATACACATTTCACACCCTAAAATCATTTTCTTTAAATTAATTAAGGCATATTTATGTCAGTTGACAAATAAATATGAAACATTAGGTTTTGATCTTACCTGCCAAATAGCAATTCAAGCAAGGTAGAATATTCGTCAATGTCTGGAGAGTAGCACTCGTAACTGTGAATGTTTCACTACTGAAGTAGATTTTAATTTCTTTCCATGAAAACTAAGAAAATCATTTTAAAGAAAGTTCTGATACCTTTTTTTCCCCCCCCAAAAGTACGTTTTCCATAAATGAATCCAAAACCCAAGATATAAATCAAATTATGTGAAATTCATTTCTGGGCTTCTTTGATTCAAACCTGTATCAAACTGTGAATGAAAAACGTGGTTAAAAACACGATGTGTCACAAATATATCCAGTAAGTATGTATGTGAACATAATTTATATTTAAAGATTTAATTTTCTAAGACCACAAACTCACGTATATTACAAAATTCACTTGCCTTGAGAAAGTTTATCTCAGGATACTGTAATATTTTCCTTAGAGTAAAAGGACTTCTTGTAGAAAATCCAGAAAAGTAAACCAATATTTTGGCATATGAGGAAAAACATTTTTTGATTTAGAAATGTGGTTTAAGTTAATAGTGGATGTTATTATATAATAATCTCAATAAGTGCTCATAAACATAGAGATGTATCTTAGGTTGGAACTAAACTTTGTGTAATTATATGGCCATAGGTACATCAATCATGGAACTGAAGCTTAGATGAGAGTTACAGAGTCAGAAAAATATTTAATAAATGCTAATGTTTAAATTATTATATTAATGAAGATGACAAGGTTTTGGATTTCTGAGTGTCTGAGAACTGAAAATGAGTACTGTGAAAAATGGTAGAAGGCAAATTTGAATAAAACAGGCAGTAAAATATCTCTATCCCCTAGATAGGGATACTTACTAAGATATTTATTAAGATACTAGATACTTAGACACTTACTAAGGCAAATGGTTACCTTAACATTGTGAGAAATGTTTCCAGAAATAAATAAAACCTCAAGCCAGTGTCACTTGCACACTGCATATGGACTCACCATATGCAAAGATAACTAAAATGGAGAATACAGAAATTTCAATAGTGCCCTAGAAATATTGAGTCTGATAAGATACTTAATAGAAGCAAATATAAATCTATTTTAAGGAACACTGCACAATCCCAGTTTGAAAAAAAATGTGTAAAAATTATTCTGTAGATGAAGTTATGGTTAAAGTTGCATATCATGTGATCACTAGGAAATTGTCATAAGAAGAGAATAAGCAAATAAGAGTAACAAGTAGCATAATAAAACAAAGTGCAAAAGTATTAAAATGTGTAAAACAATTGAGAGTTAAATGAAAACAGATACTACATAGGCAAGATGAGAACATGAAAAAAAATATAATCAAAAATTACTGAAATTAAGAATCAGGCAGGTGATAAGGTATTTGAGAAAAGTAGGTGAATCATTACCAAAGGAAGACGTAGCATGGTGGTGACAAACCTATGGTAGACGTGCCACCTCAAGCTGTTTGTTATCATTGAAGGCTTTAAGATTTGCCATTTCTGACTTAGTGGAATATTATACAGATGTGGAGAAATCAGTTAATTATAACACAGAGCAATAAATATATGGACTCTATGAAAGACCAATACAGACAATGAAGAGCTCAATACAGAAAGTTCAGTCAAATAATATCTAATGAGAGATTTGAAAGAAGAGAAAAAAAAAAAAGAAAGGGGGCAATTTTCTAGAATTAAATTACAGTTTTCTGAATTTGTCAAAAGACAAAAATGTTTATTATTATGGTTTTGAGCAAGACACAAACATCAAAATTACATCTAGAGTCATGTAGTCATTGAAATGAGAAATTTCAAAGACAAAGAGAAAATGATAAAGTCAACAGAGAAGAGACTAATTACATACAATCGAATTATAATAAAATTTACATAAAGCTTATTATCCACAGAAACAAATGTCAGAAATAAATGAAATGATGTCGTCAGTGTACCAAGTGACCATAACTTTCATCTAAAACCATAAACTCGCTTTCAAGTTCTATTTAATAATGAAAGTGAAATAAAGAAATGTTTACACTTCGAAAATTTGGGAGTTTAATAATAAAGTGTACTTCAAGCAAAAAAATTAATAAAGTTTGGAGTGAAGACCAATGATAGTGAAGGAAGTAGGAAAAATACTTTGGTAAATACTAACAGGCAATGGATAACTAGGATAGGGACCAAGAGTTGGAGCAACGAGGGCAAGATGGGAGTTTTAGGGAATAATGAAAGGATTTAAGGCAGGTTAAGTACAAGACCAACGCTCCATGATAAATATCATCATGATGTATGTCAAATATGTACTAACAAAATAATAGACAATGAAAACTTTCAAGGCAGGGTTGAAATACAACATTCATCTAAAATGCTGGAAAAGAAAAGAAAAGCAGCTTTTTGCTGCTTGCTGCTACCTGCCTGGTTTTCGGTGGTCTGTTTGTCCTTTGTCATGCCCTGGTACCATGACAGTTTGCTTCAGAGCCAGCTGATTATAAATTTAATCCTATCCAAATATGGACTAAAATTAATCTGTCCTCATTTAGCTCATGGGTATTGGGCATTTTATCCCAGGAATGAGAAAAGTAACTATAATCACCATAATACTCAGTAGAAAATATGGTAAATTGAAAATGAAAGGATAATATTAAAAATTAGTTCAAATTTCAGTTACCACACCAAATTAAATTGTTAAATTAGTTACTAAGGGTAGGCAGAAAGGCAGTTCAGACACACATTAAGAAAGACAAAAAAGTATTTGTAAAAATGCACTATAGTGGGACCAATAGTAGTAAACAATTACATATTGATGTACAGGAGGGAATAGTTTGTCATTTGTAAATCAACTTTAT
Source organism: Petromus typicus (assembly GCA_004026965.1). Classification (NCBI taxonomy): domain Eukaryota; kingdom Metazoa; phylum Chordata; class Mammalia; order Rodentia; family Petromuridae; genus Petromus; species Petromus typicus. Next base: position 4,627 of record PVIR01035811.1, on the reverse strand, counting down.
GTCTCTATAGCTGTGCATCTACCTACCTATCATCTCAACACTGGTGTGCAGTGTGATGGATTAACCAGTAGTCAGTTAGGAAGGCCCAGCTGAACTGAATCGGAGGGGTTCTGAGCAAAGAAGATTCACCTGACAATAGTTGCCAGCACTATAAAAGGATAACTGGAGAGGAAGACTCTCCCTCTGCTGCTATTTTCCTGAGAAGCTTGCCACAACTAGTGTGTCCAGTAGGAAACTTTTGTCATCATCAAAGGAGCTCAGGTTCTCACTGTTGTTGTAAATGTCCCCTGTTCTCTTCAGAGGAACTTTGCTCTTTGCCTTAACATTGCTTCCATGATGCAGTGCAGATCTCTCAGCTTTGTGCCACAGATTCTTCAACTTACAGCTTTTACTTCCTACCTTTCTCCACTGGCGTCTTGGCTGTCCTGGTACAGCTCTGCCATATGGACAACCGTAAGATACTGCCATGCACTCTAGATCTCTGGCTACAGTCATGGAGAATATCACCTTGTAGTCGAGGCCTTCAACCACAATTATGTCGGACATTGCCGTGGGACCCACGTCCTCAGCTGGATTCTCCTAGTCTCTAGCACATGGACAGATCTCTTGCTCTCCTCTATGTTTGACTTTTTGGGTGAGTATTATAAAATAATTGTATAATTTATGTGTCCTGTATTAAATCTATTCTCTTATAAATTCTGATGACAACAGATAAAAAATCATAATAACTTTATAAAGAATGGAATCACTTTGCATACCATTTGCATAACTATGAAACCTAAAGTTCCCTTATATTATTTATGGAAACATATGTGTGATAATTTATAAAAATATGGACCAAAGAATATTCAAATGTTGTTTTCTTTACTTGTAACAGTAATTTGTTATTTCTCCTTAAAATGTCACAAGAAAGTATAGCAAATGAATATGATATCATATTCATTAATATTTATTAAATATTTAGTATTACACAGGCTCTTATTTTAAGTTTACATGTGTTTAATTATTTCTTACAGTAGTTCTGTTATGTTGATATTTTAAAACTCTGCATTACCATATTTGTATTTCTTATCCCACATTCTATAATTTCATGTTTTAAGTATTTAGTAATAAGAATAATAAAATAATATATTCTGATTAAACAATTGTTAATTTTTAGTATAATTTTGAAGAATAAAAGTGAAGTCAAAGAAAAGCATTAAAATATAATAATAGAAACTTAAATTTGTATAGTTCTACAAAATAGGTTTTCCACATACAAGCAAGTAGTCTGTCAAGAGTACAATTTCTAAGCATAAAGTGTGTCTTGTTACTTTATTTGTATCACCACATGACAATCACCAATGGGATCTAAGTAAAAATGGTCTCAATGGATGTTGATTAAGTACAAGTGAGAAGCAGATAATGTATTTTAAGCTTTATGAAAAAAATGTGGCTATTTTTAGGAATTTGCTGTTTCAAAAGTCAATTCAGCTCAATTACAATTTGTGAAATAAGTATGATAGTTAACGTTATGACTTTTCACTGAAGATGTTTCTGTTCATCTATTTGGGGTAAACTATGAATCAACATTTCTCAAATGCATTGTAATATTATACTTATGCTTGGTAAAACTTCAGAGATCATCAATTTATAAATTATTGGATAGTTTGAAGTCCAATGGCAGGGATATAAAGGTATTTCAGCTGGAGAATAAACAAGTAAAAATTACCCTTAACAAAGTTTTATTAAATACTCACTTTGTACAGTGCACTTCGTTATATATTTATTGATGTATATTTTACCAAGTTGAACTCATCAGTGAGAGCTTGGCCTGACAGAATTTGAAATAATTCACTTTGGTAAAATCAGCGTTTTGGGTATTCCTAATTCTCCATAACAAATAAAAGTTTTTAAAAGCCCAGTCAATAGTCATTATGACATTAGAAACACAGGCCTTCCCAGACCAAATACTAATGTACATTGTATTGCTGAATGAGTTACATTTTTGAAGATCTCCTGTTTGTTTCCTAGAAGATGAAGACATAGAATTAGATAAGGTAAAGATTTTCTACAGAAATGAACTTGTATAATAATATGTAAATCTTTCATTCTGAATACTAAAATCTTATTCCATGGTGGAAAACTAAATGGAATTTTATTTTAAAATAATTTTAATCCAAACTTCCATCTGGAACCACAAAAGACCTAGAATAGCCAAAGCAATTCTAAGCAACAGGGACATGGTGTGGGGTATTACAACTCTGAACCTGAAACTATACTATATAGCCATCGTGATAAAAACTGCATGGTACTGGCAAAGTAACAGACCTGAGGATCAATGGGGTAGACTAGAAGAGCTAGAAACTACTCCAGATACAATGAGCCACCTCATCTTTGACAAAGGAGCCAAAAATCCTCAATGGAGGAAAGATAGCTTCTTTAACAAATGGTGCTGGAAAAACTGGGCTTTAACTTGCCAGACTAAAACTAGATCTAACTCTTTCACCATGTACCAAGCTAAAATGAAAGTGGATAAGAGACCTAAATATTAAAACAGACACTGTAAACCTGCTGCAAAACAGGTTAGGTAAAACTCTTGAAGACACTGGCTTAGGGAAAGACTTTTTGAACAAAACATCTATAGCACAGGAATTGGCAGAAGAAATCAGCAAATGGGACCTCATTCTTTTAAAAAAGCTTCTGCACAGCAAAGGCAACCACCAACAGAGCAAAAAGGCAACCAACAATGTGGGAAAAACATCTTTACCAGCTGTTCCTCAGAAAAGGGGTTACTATCTAGAATATATAAAGAGCTCAAAAAAATCAGCCCACCCAAATTTAAAGACCCAATTCAAAAATGGGCATCTGAAATGAACAGACACTTTTAAGAAGAAGAAGTAAATGCAAGTAAGAAGCATAGGTAGAAATGTTCAACATCACTAGTCATTCAAGAGATACAGATGAAAACAACACTGAGATTTCATCTCACTCCACAAAGAATGGCTGCCATTTCAGAATTAGCCAGCAACAAATGTTGGCGAGGCTGCGGAGAAGAAGGAACCCTTCTCCGCTGTTGGTGGGACTGTAGACTCGTACAAGCTTTGTGGAGATCAGTGTGGAGATTCCTCAAAGAGCTAGTATTGGCGGACCCATTTGACCCGGCCATTGCCCTGCTAGGTTTATACACACAAGAATTAAAAGACTCATATCACAGTGACATATGTGCACCCATGTTTATAGCAGCCTAGTTTGTGATTGCTACATCTTGGAAATGACCCAAGTGTCCATCAGTTGGAGACTGGATAAAAGAGCTCTGGTTCTTCTACAGAATGGAGTATTACTCTTTCATAAAAATGATAAGTTTGAATCATTTATACTTAAATGGACATACCTTGAGAATATCCTCATAAGTGAAATAAATAGGTCACAAGTACATAAATATTGCATCTTTTTTCTGGTATGAGAGAATAAAGATGTAAATGAGTTCTAGACTTGTATGTTATATATTGTGAAATAGAAAAGACTCAAAGTTAAATAGGGTGAAGGGAGAAAAATAATGAGATTATAACAAAGAAAGGAAACAAAGTTTATGTATATGGGGGGTGGTAGGGTGGTTAGGGCTATGGGAAAAAATGAGAATTAAGTTGTGTCATATATTGGTACATATTCTCATTGTGGAGTGCAATCATGATATGTACATGTAATGTACCAATAAAGATTTCAAAAATAAAAAAGAATTTTAGACTACATAAAAGTCCGATAACAGAATGAAGGTTCTTTAAAAGTAACTATTAAGGCTCCACAGACTAATTGGACAAATGATGTTTTGTATAACCCTAATAAACTTCTTGATAAACACTACTGTGTTGAATTTCAGATAATATGAGGGGATACTGGAGGCCGGTGTTATGTACTTTGAATTTGCTAGGATGAATAAATACTTTGATTAATAATGAATATGTAGTGGCAGCAGCTGCTCTATTTCAAACTTGTCTTAATTGCTTGATTAATTGCTTTTGGAAGGCTAGGAAACAAAGTTTCTAAAAGACACCTGAAGGAGACATAATAATTGTATTAAAATATGTTTTGGTCCTATTGCAAATAAGATGTGGCTACATTATCCAATTATTAAAATATGTTCACAGTTATTTAGAAAATATAAACGTGCTCCTATTCCCTTTGGAGATGTATTTGATGTGCATTTCTACACCTGTGCTTTCTGCAGAAGAAGCAGTCCCCTTTCATGTTCAGATATTTCAGAGTCAGCAAATCAAATGATTAATTTTGTTTACTCACCATTAGATGTAACTGAGATGTATTTATTCATTTCAAAGATGCAGGAATAGCTCAGATGGGTTAAGTACTCTGGTAAGTGACAGAACGAAGACAAAAACCTAGGTGAGCCAATTGGCACAAAGCACACATTAAATTGTTTTACATGTGGTACCCTGTGTGAATCCTCTCAAACAACGGTGTTTCACTTGCATTAACAAAGATTACCTTCAAGGTTCTGTGTGTCTTTCATCATTCAACACTAATTCTTCACTTCTTTATGAAGATTCGGTGTTTCCTCCACATTTTTCCTTATTTTCTTTTCCTTTTTTTCTGTTTTCTTTCTATTACTTTCCTTTCCTTTTTATTTCTC
>PVIR01035810.1:0-16035 GCA_004026965.1 Petromus typicus | reverse complement strand
ACTGTGTCCATGGGTCCCTGTGACCTGCCTTGTCCACAAGGAGCCCTCCAGTACCTTTACCCATGGCTTAGAGGTCCCATAGGTAAGAGAATGGGCATCTTGAGAAGTCCTCAGCCCACTCTTGGCATGGTTGGCACTTAGCATGTGGCCATGTCTACACAGTAGCTATGGGTCACCGGGGCCTTAAGAGGCAGTTCCCTGTGTATTCCTGGAGTACTGCAGGGTTCTGAAGTTTATAAGCAACAGCTAGATTCCATCGCTAAGAGCTGAAATTTCCCCAAGACCAAGTTCAAATCTGACTGAGGTAAACAAGGGTACTGTCCTGGCACCAGGAGGGGCAAAGTAGGATGGGAGGGCTGGTTACCTCAGAGTCAAATCTTCCAAAGTTGATGAGGCCTGGACTGGACAAGTCCCCCATATTTCCATGGTAAATGCTCAGAACAAAATTCAGAGTGAAGGTTGAAATCATGGAAGCAAAGAACTGCAGCAGAGAGAAAGAAAGACAGAGACCAGTGCCTCAGACGGAAGCCATGCACGAGGCTGCCCAATGTCCTGAGTGAGAGCTGTAATGGGGCCTCCCACCTAACCACCCAAAGCTTTCGAGGCAGGGTCTCCTGTTACTAAGGAGGTGAAATCTAGATACTTTATCCAAGGAGGGAGGGGACTGGTGCCACACAGGTTGGGATTCCTGTATGGCTGGGCATAAATAGGGCCATGGCCCTGTGGATAGCTGTGCATCTGGAGTCCCCAAAAGCCACCCACAACTGACAAGGACACTCAGGAGGGAGTGGAGAGCTAATGGACCCATGAAGAACATGGCTCTACAACACTGAGTTCAAGGTGTCCCCTGTGACCAGGGAGGTAGGAGCTCTGGTTGAGGGTGTGAGCAGGCACTTACGATCCTCCACGTCAGGAACTGGTTCCAGAAGGAGGCGCCCTCCTCCAGGCTGAAAAGAACTCCCCCTGGAAGGTATTGATAGGCCTGGAGTGCCAACCCAGCCACAGGGTATCCACACTCATGTGCCCCTTCCACCCTACACTCCAGAGATCAAGACTGTGGCTCAAGGAGCCACTGGGGTGGGATTTGACCACAGGGAAATAGACCTCTCAGGAGTTTGAGGGCCAGGCCCAGGTACGCTCACCAATCCTGCTGGCCCACACCCTGCCAGGCACTTAGTCTGCAAACACCAAGCCTGCTAGGCATGAAGCTCTCAAAAGCAAAGCCCAGCCCAGGTGAGCTGCCCCTCCTCACCAACGGGGGCTCCAAATGCAGCAGACACTCCAGCTGCAGCTCCTGCTGAAACAAAGTCCCGCTTCTCCGTGTCCCTGCGGAAGTATTCAAAGATCTGAAACAGGAAGAGACAGAGACTCTCTGGAGGACTCCTCTTAGGGAGAGGGGTCAAAGATAAGTCAGCAAAGGGACAAGGGCAAGGGATGTGCTTGCTTTAGCTGCACATATGAAGAAGTAGGTGGACTAATGAAGAAGTCTTCTCCATTATTATGTCATTGGCTATAGATGTGTGGAGCTTATCTTATCTGGATCTCATAAAGAGGATGGTACAAACAGGTGGCTACAGCAGGTCACAGATTGAGAACACAAGTGCCACAGTTAAGAAAACAACCAGGAGAGGAGCCGGGGATTTAGCTCAGTGGTTCTGGCACCCGTATTGCAAGCACAAGGGCCCAGGTTCGATTCCCTGGTAACCACACACAATACTGGGTGGAGACTCATGCCCAGCAGCAACCAGTACCACAGACCACAGTGCTGGGCATGATGGCTCACGCCTGTAATCCCAGCACTCAGAAGGCAGAGGCAGGAGGATTGCTGTGCTGTGAGTTTGAGACTGAGCTCAGGGCCAACCTGAACTACAAAGCGAGACCTTGTCTCAAAAAAAAAAAAGAAAATAACCAGGAGATTTCATTCACCAGAGCCATTCAACTTCACAGGTCACAGAGACTCAAAGAAAACCAATTAACTGAAAAATCTACACTCGTCCTTTTTTGTTTTTTTGAGACAAGGTCTTGCTATGTAGTTCAGGCTGGCCTTTAACTCATTAGTTAGCCTAGGCTTGCCTTGAACTCACAGCAATCCTCCTACCTCAGTTTACAGATGTGCTCCAACACATCCAGGTCTCTACATTTGCTCTTGATTTTGAAAAAGTACTGTGTACTGAAGAAATGTTTTGTTTTGTAGTACTGGGGATCAAACTGAGGACCTTGTGATTGCGAGGCAGGCACCAGAACCCCTAATGTAAATCCCTGGCCCTACTGTAGAAATATTAATCACCTTCAAACTCAAACAGAAATTCATCAAAACACTAGTGACTTTGTGGAGAAATAAGATAAAACTGTCTCAAGTGTAACTGGAAAATCAGTGTCAGTATGTACCCACAGTTCCAACTTTCTTTAGGTGACTGTTCTCACAGGAGCTGATCAGAGCCACAGACCCTCTGATAGATGTGTAACACATGATGACACCAGAATCAAGGAACAAGCCATTTGGTACTGAAGCAAAGGATCCATGGCCATGGGCCAGGGGGCAGGCAGAGCTGATGCTGGGCACAGAAGAGGCTGGGCTCACGCTGGTCGAGCCTAGAGGTGTGGAGTGAGGCCCACAAGTCCTAGCAAGGGTTCAGCATGCAGCAGGAACTCAGCTCCAAGGGATGCTTCCATCCATAGATGACTAGTCCACCTCCACCTGGGGGAAGGCTCACCTTGAAGTCTCGCTTCAGTGATGTTGATCTTCCCTGGGAGATCCCAGCAGCAATCACTGATCCAGAGTGGATCATTGGTCCTTCCTGAGACACAGAGTGACCAACAATCAGAGACTGGGGATGGGGACTCGGACTGGGACAGCAACGCAGGTACTCTGTTACCTTTCCAACTGCCAGTCCTCCTACCACAGACAGAATCACGCCAGATACTTTGATCACCAGTGTCTGGAACACAGAGAAAAGGTGAGTGCAAACCAGATGTTCTCTATGCATTCAGGTGACAAAACCCTATGCAGTGACATGATGCTGGGACATGTGAACCACAACGCTTGAAGGCCAGTACCACAGCGATATTCCTGACAGAGGCTTCTGGCTAACTTTCTCCCGTACAGTAACATATGGATAGAAGCCACAGGCCCCACACAAACTCAGGGGACGTCCTTGGTGGGCCCTGGATATTCCTCTGGCAATTGTGATTGTAGGTCTTTCCTCCCCGCACAAGGATGAGCTGTGCCCTCTTCACAGCCTGTGTTTCTGCCTTTTTGCCCTGAGCTGAGATGGTACATGGTCTCCACTCCCTCCTTCAAGGGAGTGCTGCTCCTGGGGCCATGCCCTACACATCCCATGGGTGCGTTGCTCTGCTGCACCCTCTCTGTGTCCCTCTCTGAACATGTGTGTTCGGTGTCAGCATCTCTGTACCAGGTCTGCAGCTGCAAACACGAGGGCTGGGGCTTCCCTTGCCTGCTAGGTGCTCAGGCCACTTGGAGGCAGAAGGATGATTCTGTTGCTGGGACTGGCAAGGGGGGGAAACACATGCAACAAATACACCCACAGCCCTCCATGGACTGCACAACCCTGAACTCCATGAGGGTGGCACTAGGGAACAGAGCTTCACATTCAGTTCACACCTCGAGGGAAGCCTTCCAAACCCAGCCAGCCAAATGGTCACCAAAAAGTGTTTAGCAAAACTTTCAAAACTATGTTAGCCTGCCTATATGCTATATAGCTAACAAGTCAGATGACATTCCCAGCAGCACTAAGTCAACCCTATTCAACAGAAGGGCTGAGGCCTAGGCTCTGCTCGGTGTAGTGGTATATAACTGTACACCCAGCACTCCAGGAGGCTAAGGTAGGCAGATCAGACGTTTGAGCCCAATCTCAACTTAGTAAGATTCTTACCTCAAAATAATTTCAAAAGGCTGGAGATACAACTCAGTACAAAGATCCTGGGTTCAATCCCCTGCCGTCACACCCACACCAACCACCAAAAAACGGCAAGCACAGAGTTCTTCGGCTGTCCAGAGTATGATCAACTGCTCCTCCCTCCCCATGAAGCGTGAGGCGCACCAGAACCCAGGGGACAAAGCACAGCACCAAGCCTGGGAGCATTCAGGAAGCCGGAGCCTACCCATCTTCCTGAGTTAGGGAGAAACAGCAGCTTCTGCTACTCTGATTTAGATGACAGAGATGGCTGGGAGCAGAATATGTCACAACTGTCCAGTCCCCATAAAATTAGGATACTACCAAGGACATTAAGTATAATGAGTATTAAAAGAAAAATTTGAAAATAGAGGAAAACAGGACATGGTGGTATATCCCGGTAATCAATCCCAGCACTCTGGGAGCCTGGGGTAAGAGGATTCCAAGTCAAGCCCAGCCTGGATAACTGAGTTAGATTTTATCTCAAAACAAAAATGGCCTGGGGAGATAGTTCAATGCAAAGGTCCTAGGCTCAAGGCAAAAAAAAAAAAAGTTCACTCCTATAGATTTCTGCCAGCTATTACTGTATATATCACTGCCAGCATACAAGGAACAGAGAACAGAAGAGGAGGAGCCACTAGGCAAATGATGTGTCCTTGAAATAGCAGACAACCAGCAGAGCACTTTGTGTCCCACCTAGGGTTGCTTTGCACCTCACCTTGAGCCGCACCACGTGGGGGATCTTCACTCCATTGAGGAAGCACTTGATCTGGGGGATCCCACTGCCGGCAGCAACTGGCTAGAATGACAGGGAGGGCCACTGAGCAGGCAGACCCCACACATCCCCAGAAAGACCTGGAGAGCCTGGCCTGGGCACGAGGGCTTGGCACCTGGGAGACATTTTCATGTCCTTCTCCCCAGATACAGAACCACCTCTGAGAGTTAAATGTGTGGGATACGGTCAAGACTGTAAGACATATATCCCCCACGCAAATGGGGGGACCTTCCAGGATGGACAAGATACTCATCATATTGCCAGCAAGAAGAACAAGAACTTCCTGTGCACGGGCCCTTGCTCTGTACTCAACAGAAGGTTTTGTATGCTATCTCCCTTTTCTTCGATCTTCCTATGACAAAGGCAGAGAGTAAAGAGAGGCCTACGGAAGGAAAAGTTCCAGGATGCAAAGTACCCTACAAAGTCCATTCCCCCAGGTGGCAGTGCAGGCTCCCACTACAGAAGAGGTGTCCTGATGATCTGCTTGAGCGAGTCAGCCCCACCCCTGGGACCCGGCAGGCAGGGTCCCTAAGGTCTAAGGTATATACTGCTAAATGTAAGCATAAGACAAGGCACAGTGTACCTCTGTGGCAAGGAGGGAAGGGAAAGTGTGGGCACAGGCCTGTGTGTCTGGGTGGGAGTAGCACCATGAGGGGTCAGGAGGGAGGAGGCCTTGGTATCTTTACAGATTTTATTGAACAGTCTCTCATCTGTGCCACTCAACTCAACACAAATGTGATTCTCGTGGTTACCAGCCCAGATGTCCTTGAAGGATCCTCATTTATTTGCTAAAACCCATACCCCACCGTGGGCCCGAAACACTGAAGGCTCTGCCATAACTACTGTACCTCTATAAAGGCCACAATCACGGAGCCAAGGAGCACGAAGGCAGAGTTCAACGTGGCCCACAAGAGGAGGGAGAAGGACAGTCCACCCTTCTCTGTAAACTTGTCAATATCTGCAGGCTTGTCAAGGACAGGCAGTGGTACGTCCTGGCCCAGGCCCATACCAGCCCACCTCACCTCGGCAACAGCTGACCCAGCACAGATCACTACTGATCCAGCTTCCCAACACAGCACATGCCTCATGGCTCAGAAACATCTCAACCAGCCCTCCATGGGATTACCACTGTGCCAGGCTCGGACAGGACATGTCACAGCAGGGCTAGGCCAGCCCACAAGGCCAGATGCTTGGGCCCTCCCGCAGGGCTCCATTTTCCACCCATCAGACTGGGAATCTGTAAAGGACACTGTCCTTGATGAGCCTGTACTTTAGGCCAGCCAGGTTCTCCACCACGATGTCGATGAAGCAGGCCACGAGACCCGTGAGGATCCCAATGAAGGCGCATATGACCCAGCGTTTAATCTCCACTGTTCGGAAGGCCTGTGGGAAGACACATAATTAGCAAATACCCTGCTGTAGGCCACCTTGGCACCAGTTAAGTGGCTCTTGGGATTCCCAAGGCTGCCACCACACACAGTGCTCTCCAATGGGGACCCAAGTCCTGGCAATTACAGCTGAGAGCCAACGTTTCAACCCTTAGCAAGTGTCTAAAGGACACTGTGTCTAACTGCCCAAGTGGGCAATTCAGAAGGAGGTGGTGACTTTCCCAACAAAGTCACAATCAGTTGTTGATTTTTTGGCTATCATGTCTGACACCTACAAGAATAGTTTTTAATTATAATGTGCATGATCATGACAGAATCTCCAATGTTTCCAGTATCTGGGGCCAATTATCACATGCTTAGGGTTCCAGAGACAATCTAAGGAACCAAGAATAGCTCCAGAAGCCAGAGGTTTGGGATAGGTAGGGAGGAGGTGAGAGAGCAAGACAAAGCCCAAGCCACTGAGCCCCAGGGCCCACCTCACCGTATGGTTGATCCTCCGTTCTTCCTCTAAGAACAGCTGGTTCTCACTGTTGTCATAGTCTAAACTCTGTGGACCAGGAAGGCAAGGACAACAATTACTGGCTGAGGATAGGTTGGGGAGGTCAGGGCTAGAAACGGTAGGTTCTGGATCAAGGGGCAGAAAGATGGTGACCTACCTCATACTTAAGGGACAGGAGCTTCTCATTGTGAGGAATCTCCCGGGGGAAGGGATGGGGAGGGTCCACTTCCTGTAGAAGGAAAAGACAGAGTTCCACTTTACAAATGAAGTACAAGGGAGAAAGAAAGGGGTATTTCCCCACTCACCCCAGAGGCCAGCATTATCCTGATACCAAAGGTAGACCAGAATGTCACAAGAAACCTGTGGAATAATGCCAATGAATACAGACATCAAAATCCTCCACAGGGCAGGGGATTTAGTTCAGTGAGCACTTGCCTTGCAAGTACAAGGTCCTGGGTTCGATCCCTGGTAACCACATACAACAATACCAGGTGTGGTAATCATACCTACCAGCAATGCACGCATACCACAGTGCCAGGCGTGGTGGCTCATGCCTGTAATCCCAGTACTTGAGAGGCAGAGGCAGGAGGACTGCTATGAGATCACGGCTGAGCTCAGGGCAAGGCTGAGCTCAGGGCCAGCCTGAACTACAAAGTGAGACTGTGTCTCAGAAAAATAAAATCCTCCACAAGAGGTAAGCAGAGGGCCTCTAGCAACACCACAAATAAGGCAGACTCTAGGAATGCAAGGTTAGTTTATACTCCAAACTCAACTGATGTAATACACTGCTCCACCAACAGAACAAAGAACAAAATGCACAAGAGTGTCCAGGTAGACACACATCAAGATGTGTCAAAATCCAACATCTCTTTATAATAAAAACCCTCAACACAATTGAAAAGTTTCATCTCTGGGCACAGTAGCACATGCCTGTAATCTAAACTACTTAGGAGATTGAAGTAAGAGGATGGCAAATTTGAGACTAGCCTAGGCAACTTAGAAATCCTGTTTCAAAATAAAAAAAATAAGGACCAGAGATTTAGCTCAGTGGTTCTGGCATCTACCTGGCAAGTGCAAGGTACTGAGTTTGATCCCTGGTACCACACATCACAGTGCCAGGTGTGGTGGCTCACACCTGTAATCCCAGCACTCAGGGAGATTTAAGGCTAGCCTGGGGTACATATTGAGTTCAGGACCAGTCTGAACTGGAAAGCAAGACCCTGTTCCAATAAATAAACAAATACATACATACATAGGGTTAGTGCAGAACACTTTTCCACCATGCCTGGCCCCGAGTTCCATTCCTAGCACCAGTGGATGGATGGATGGATGGAGAAAGCTTCCTCTGTCTGATAAAGGCACCTATGAAAACCCACAGGAAACACCATGCTCAACAGCAAGCCACTGGAAGCTTTCCCCATAAGATCAGGACAGGATGCCCCCTTCTGCTACTTCTACTGTTCCAAAGGTTCCAGCCATGGCAAGGAGGAAAAAGGAGGAAATGAAAGGCATTCATAATGGAAAGAAAGAAGTGAGATTGTTTCTACATGCATATGTTATGATCTTGTATGTAGAAAATCTTAACAAACACACTAAAAAGCTACTAGAATAAATACATTTTCGAAGACTGCAGGGTATAAAAACCAATTGTACTTCTACATACTTGCAATGAGCAAAGTGAAAATAAAAATAAATTCTGTTTATAATAGCATAAAAATAAAACATAAGCAGAATGCAGTGGTTCATATCTGTAAACTCGGGTAGGAGGACTGCAAGTTCAAAGTGAATCTGGGCACTTAGCAGGGCCCTATAGTAAAAAAGAAAAGAAAAAAGGAAGACATGGCGGTACACGCTGGGAGGCTGAGACAAGTTCATTACAAATTCATACCTAGGAATGGAACTCGGGGCCAGGCATGGTAGAAAAGTGCTCTGCCGTAACCCTATGTATGTATGTATTTGTTTATTTATTGGGACAGGGTCTTGCTTTATAATTCAGACTGGTCCTGGGAATTTAGCAACTTAGACTCTGTCTCAAAATAAAAACCCAAATAAACAGGGCTGCTGTCCCTCAGGCAAAAGCTCTGGGTTAAATCCTTAGTATAAAATACATATAATAATATTTATTCCTTAAGCAAATGTAACAAAAAAGTATAATTCTTTTTTTTTGGGGGGGTACCAAGGATGGCTCTTGTGTTTCCAAGGTAGGCACAGTATCGCTTGAGATAAATCCCTGGCCCCTACAGTATAATTATGATACACTGAAAACTACTGAACACTACTGAAAAATGTTGAAGACCTAAATAAATGGAAAGTTATCCAGTGCCCAAAGACCAGAAGAATTGCTACTGTTAAAATTTAAAGCTGAGGGGCCGGGGAGTTAGCTCAGTGGTTCCGGCACCTGTCTTGCAAGCGCAAGGACCGGGGTTTGATCCCCGGTCACCACATACCATACTGGGTGTGGAGACTCACGCCCAGCAGCAACCAGTACCACATACCACAGTGCCGGGCGTGGTGGCTCACGCCTGTAATCCCAGCACTCGGGAGGCAGAGGCAGGAGGATTGCTGTGATGTGAGTTCGAGGCTGAGCTCAGGGCCAGCCTGAACCACAAAGCGAGACCCTGTCTCAAAAAAATCTAAAAAAAAAAAAAAAATTTAAAGCTGAGCATGGTGTGGGGCTGGGGATTTAGCTCAGTGGTTCCGGTGCCTGGGGTACATATTGCAAGCGCAAGAGCCCAGGTTCGATTACCCGGTAACCACATACCATACTCATGCCCAGCAGTAACCAGTACCACATTCCACAGTGCCGGGCATGGTGGCTCACACCTGTAATCTCAGCACTCGGGAGGCAGAGACAGGAGGATTGCTGTGATGTGAGTTTGAGGCTGAGCACAGGGCCAGCCTGAACTACAAAGCAAGGCCCTGTCTCAAAAAAAAAAAAAAAAAAAAAAAAAAAAAAGCTGCGCATGAGGATGCACATTTGTAATCTCAGCTGAAGGAGAAGGATCACTTTAGGAGGCTGAAGCAGGACAAACTCACTGTGAGTTTGAGGCCAGCCTGGACTGCGTAGTAAATTCAGGGCCAGCCTGAATTAAAAGAAACGAAAAAAAACTGACTACAATCTCTATCTAAATTTTCACTGGCCTTTTTGGAAGAAATTAACAAGTTGACTCCAAAATTTATGGAAACAGAAGGGACCTAAATAGCCAAAGAGTCTTGAAAAAGAACAACAAAGTTGGAAGACTCATACTTCCCAACTTTAAAATTCACTACATAGGTAAGTAACAAGAGTAATGGGTTGGGGATTTAGCTCAGTGGTTCTGGTGCCTGTCTTGCAAGCAGAAGGGCCTGGGTTCGATCACAGTAACCATGTGCAACAATACTGGGCGTGGAGGCTCACACCCACCAGCAATCAGTACCACATTCCACAATGCCGAGCGAGCGTGGTGGCTCACATCTGTAATCCCAGCACTTAGAAGGCAGAGGCAGAAGGATTGCTTTGAGTTTGAGGCCCAGCTCAGGGCCAGCCTGAACTACAAAGCAAGACCCTGTCTCAAAAAAAAAAAAAGGACTATATAGGGCCGGGGAGTTAGCTCAGTGGTTCCAGCGCCTGTCTTGCAAGTGCAAGGACCCGGGTTCGATTCCCCGGTAACCACATAACAATACTGGGTGTGGACACCCACACCCAGCAGCAACCAGTACCACATACCACAGTGCCGGGCGTGGTGGCTCACGCCTGTAATCCCAGCACTCGGGAGACAGAGGCAGGAGGATTGTGATGTGAGTTTGAGGCTGAGCTCAGGGCCAGCCTGGACCACAAAGCGAGACCCTGTCTCAAAAAACCTTTAAAAAAAAAAAAAGGACTATATAAAAATTTCTGCAACTCATTTATTATAAAACAATTTGTGGTACTCTGAGAGGCTGAGGCAACAGGATCCCAACATTCAGCCCAGGCTTAGCAAGTCTCAGACTCAGTAAGACCCTGCCTCAAAGCGAAAAATAAAAATGGGCTAGGGATATCGCCCAGTGGTGGAACATTTGCCTAGAATGTATGAGGCCGTAATCTCTAGCATTGCAAAAACAAAAAAGGGGGGGAGGGAATGCAAGAACCTAAACAGGCAGCTCTCCAAAGACAATATATGAGTGGCCAACAGCACGGGGGATACTCAGTATCACTGTCATCCATTCGGAACAAAGCAGAGCCAGATCAGGGACCACTAAGGAGGAACAAAACACTGTTTGAAGAAAGGGCCCAGAAAATATCTCCATGGCAACTGACAGAGGGCCAATTCAGCATAGGGGCCAAAGGAATCACCTTCTGCAAGACACCAGAACTCATCCTGGGGCCAGAAGACATGGCCACCCTTCATACTCTCTGAGGACTCCTCACCACTGAGATCCCATCCTCATCTGTCCCCAGATCCTCACCCAGGTCACTTGTGTCCCACTTACACCTGTCTGGGGCCTTTGCACTACACAGTTCTTCAACAGAGCTTGGTTCATCGCTGCTAATCTGACTGCTGCTTATCCACCTGGCCTCAGAGGCCATGTCCAGTGTCTCCAGTCCCTGAGGCCCTTTGGCTACTGGCCATACTACCTGGACCACCTGCACAGCACCTCCCATCCCCACTGTCCTCTTGCTAGGTGTCCACCATCTGCACTCTGTGAGGACACAGCTCCATGGGAGCACGCACAGGAGTGGGGAGCACACTGCCACTCACCGGGTCCAGGAGCTCCTCATCCACCTCCACACCACTCAACTGACCGATTTGGAAAGACGCGGAATGAGGTGACTAAAAGCAGAAGAAAAGACATGATGGCACCTGGATGTAGGACTGGGGCTGCCACCTGTTTTCATTCCCTGTACCCTGTGCTGGCCTCCCGGAGTACAGAACCCACGCCTGACCCCAGGCCCCACAGTTATCACTGAAAAATCCCATGTGACAGAGGCTCAGGCTTTCCTCACCCTATCTTTCTATCCTCCTGTTCAAATACCACATGCAGGACAAAGCGCTGGAGAATTCCCAAAGTAGCCAAGGTTCCCTGCTACTGAGCTTGGCCTGTCCTTGTCCACCACCAGTCCTCCACAAGTAATATCGAGTGCCCTTCTGCACCTCCCCTGGTTCAAGCGTGCTGATGCAGCCTTCCAGCAACAGGTACAGAGAAGCTAGCACTCTGCAGCGATACTCCCCTTACTTTGTGAGCCCTCAAGCCACACAGGAACCCTCCCTGGCTGGACTTGTACTTGCAGGGATGGGGGCAGTACAAAGGAATGGGGACTTCTGTGCACAATGTCCTCTATTCAAAGAGATCATCTTATTCATTCTACTTTAACTATATTTTGAGTTTTTACAAAAATGCTGGCTGGGGCAGGGCAGAGACGAGCCAATTTGTCAGCTGAGGGAAAGCACACTGCGGACAGTGTGCAGTCTGTGTTAGAAAGCAAGCAGTCTCCATGAGGGAAACAAAGTCCCCAGAAATGGAGGGTACTCAGTGGCCATGCCCAGCAGTTGGCAGATCATCTGCACAACTATCTCCCCTATCCCGCCCTGGCCACTGACATTTCCACTGTCTAGTCTTCAGTATCCTTACTGTCCCCAGGACTACTTCTCCTTCAGAAAGGCTCATCCAGAGGCGCCATGCTTCTTGGTGATACAAAACCCAGCAGACCCAACAGGGGCCAAGACACTCTCTTTCTCTGGGAAAGAGAGAAGACCAAGATCTGCCTGCAGCCTGGAGTGCAACTCCTTTTCAAGTTTCCCCATCCCAGGGGGTGATCCTGAAACAGCCAAAGGCTAAGGAAACCAGGGTGGCAGGAGAGACTTTGGAACTTGAGGTCTCTTCAAACCCCCAATGGAGGGTGTTTCTTACCTGCTCAGGAGAGCTTGGCCCAAACTACATCCCAAAGAGCTTGAGATCTTGACCTTTCCCAGCTCACTGTCCTCCCAGGGTTACACTCCTCCTACCATCCTCCAGGCCCCCAGTACCTACACAGGAACAATGGCCCCTACTGCAGATAGGCAGATGGCTTCCCCAGCTGCCACCTCCAGCACCTCCAGACCATGGTCAAGGAGTACTGGAGACCCTCCATCTGCACATGAACCACGGGAAGGCTGAGAGATTCCGGCTTCCTTGTCAGCCTCAGAGCTTCATGCATATGGGTACCAACTGCCACACACCAAGGCTCCTTCCAAAGTGCTGACTCTACTTATCATAGTGGGTAAGTGGTAAAAAGAAATTAGAAAGGCCAGAGCACAGAGGGCAGGGTGTTCAGCTGGTTGCTTTTCCTCTTCTTCTGCACACTTGTAGATAGGTTCACACTTGTGCATGCCCAGTGCACAGAGGAAGTTTTGTTTTGAGACCGTGTCTCGCTTTCGTAGTTCAGGCTGGTTCTGAACTCAGCCTCAAACTCAGCAATCCCCCTCCTCTGCCTCCCGAGTGCTGGGATTACAGGCGTGAGCCACCACACTCGGCATTATGGTATGCAGGACTGATTGCTGGTGGGTGTGAGTCACTGCGCCCAGTGTTGTATGTAGTTACTGGGGATCAAACCTGGGACCCTGCACTTGCAAGGCAGGTGCAGGAACCACTGAGCTAATTCCCTGGCCTGGAAGTATTTTTTTTAACATTTAAAATTTCACATTTGATTTGTTTATTGGACATCATTCAAGTATGGAATAACTTGGGTGTGTGAATTTACTTTTTCACCTGGACATTTCATGAAATTTAAATATAGATCAAGTATTTTGAGGAAAATTTAGCATTTGAACTAAGATTTGTTCTACATATATACTGTGTTGAGTTCAAAAACTTCACTTTGAAGAATCTCAAAACAGAGAATATGTAAAAATGTGTATGCTGTGGGCTGGGCATTTGGCTCAGTGGTTCAGGCACCTGTCTTGCAAGCGCAAGGGTCCAGGTTCGATCCCCAGTAACCACATAACAATACTGGGTGTGAAGACTCACACCCAGCAGCAACCAGTACCACATACCACAGTGCAGGGCGTGGTGGCTCACGCATGGCCTGGCCTTCTTATGCTGCCCTCCACTCTGGACTTCGTGCCACAAAGCTACTTGTACAAAGCTTAGATTCAAAGTAACCCACTGTACTGTTATAAAAAGTGACTTACGGGGGGGCCGTGGGGGACAGGGTGCCTCAGGGACACTGGCCAATTGTGTTGAGAATGCACCTGTCTCTTGTGGTTGCCTTAACCAATTATCACGAGCTAGAGGCTGAGAGCAGCAAGACACACTTCTCTCAGTGCTGGAGAGCAGATGTGTTAAACCCAGACACACAGAGCTGCACCTCCTCCCACAAGGGAAGGGCTTCCTGCCTCTTCCGGCCCTGGTGTTCTTGGCTTGTGGCCATACGACTCAAATCTCTGCCTCTGTCCTCACTCTCCTTTGTGTGTCATTCTACCCAAATTTCCCTCTTCTTCTGAGGACACCAGTTGTGGGTGAGGGACCCTCTCTGATCCAGAATGATTTCATTTACTTATTTTTGAGTTAGGATTCTACTATGTGGCTCAGGCTGGCCTCAAACTCATAATTAGCCCAGGTTGACCTTGAACTTGCTGAAATCCTCTTGCTTCTGCCTCCCAAGTGCTCAGATTGCAGGTGCAACCACCATACTTGGCTTGATCTCATCTTAACTAATAATATCTTTGAAACACTGCTACTGCATAAGGTCTTAGTCACAGATTCTACGTTAGGATATGGATAAACCTTTTGGGAGGTCCTTATTCACTTCAAAAGTTAGGGTGATTTCCGTATCATGACTTCTGGGCTCTATTGCACCACTGCACAGGCAAACATCAGTATGGAAAGGGACAGGTGAGAAAAACACACCTGTTTCTAAGTGACCAGGGGAAAGGCAGACAGAACCCTGAACCCATGGACCACTAACTAACCTGGCCCAAAAGGGAAGTCCTAGTTTATGTGTAGACTTTACCCAGAAGGGGCTTAGTGCTGGTTATAGCTACCAAGTCAGTCTGTGAGAAAAGACGCAAATGACAGGCAATGTGCTGGCCAGGCCTGACCTCTCGGAGTGCCTAGGGCACCACCCACTTCCTCAGGGAATTCTTATAAGCACTCAGTGGCCAGCAGACATGTCCAGAGACAGGCAAGCTGGTTGCAAGACTGATCCACTGCTATTGTGAGCTGGACACGCCAGGGGCCGGCCATCTGCATCAGTCAGTGGCACTATGGGCACCAAGTCAAACCCTACAAGACACTTGTCCGGAAGATCTTGGCGGTCTGCAGGAGAGGTATGGGTGCTAATCGAGGCAGGCAGTGTCATGTGAGCACTGACTCTCAGGAGGACAAATCCTAACTAAGCCCCAGGCCTGGGGGACAAAAGGTGTGCAATAGTCTCCACCTATAAGAGCACCTTTGGGAGTGGTGAGCAGACCAAGAAATACACCTTCAGACAAAAGCTGACAGATGTCCAATAGTACGACAACCCAAGAAACCACATCTACTCCAACTCCTGAGACTTTCTCAGTGGACTGGGAGGTATAGGTGTTCCTTCTCCTTAGCAAGGAATGGGGCTGCAGTGGGCTTAGGAATGGGCTTGACTATAAGAAGGTGGGACAAATGGGGCCGGGGAGTTAGCTCAGTGGTTCCGGCGCCTGTCTTGCAAGTGCAAAGGCCCGGGTTCGATTCCCCGGTAACCACGTAACAATACTGGGTGTGGAGACCCACACCCAGCAGCAACCAGTACCACATGCCACAGTGCCAGGAGTGGTGGCTCACGCCTGTAATCCCAGCACTCGGGAGGCAGAGGCAGGAGGATTGCTGTGATGTGAGTTTGAGGCTGAGCTCAGGGCCAGCCTGAACCACAAAGCGAGACCCTGCTTCAAAAAAAAAAAAAGGTGGGACAAAGATGGACCTGTTAAGGAGGGCTGACAGGGGCCTGCAAGCCCAGCACCACATGACTGGCAAGCTCCTGGCTCGGTACTGAGCTACAACTATGCGAGATGCAACTGCTGGAGGAAACTGTGTGAGGGGGCACAGGCCTCCTCTGTACTAGCCCTGCAACTTCCTGCAACCCGTAATTACTTGAAAGTTACATCAAACAAAACTCCTGCACATCAGAGGAAATAGCAATTTCCAAAACAAAAGAAGATACTTGCAAATCACAGTATCTTATGAAGGACTAACAAAATGTATAAAGAACTCCTATGACTCAACCAAAAGCGAATCTCCTTACTGAAACAAGAGCAAAGGACTGGAACAGGTGTGTATAAAAAATGTATAGAAATGTACCTTGAGGATATCCTCATAAGTGAAATAAATAGGTCACAGATAGATACATATCGCATCTTTTCTCTGGTATGAGAAAATGAAGATGTAAATGAGTCCTAGCATTGTATGTTATATATTGTGAAATAGAAAATGCTCAATGTAAAATAAGATGAAAGGGGACAATGTTGAGATTGTAACAAAAAAGTAAGGAAACAA
>PVIR01035809.1:0-16197 GCA_004026965.1 Petromus typicus | reverse complement strand
ACCCACACCCAGCAGCAACCAGTACCACATACCACAGTGCCGGGCGTGGTGGCTCACGCCTGTAATCCCAGCACTGGGGAGGCAGAGGCAGGAGGATTGTGATGTGAGTTTGAGGCTGAGCTCAGGGCCAGCCTGAACCACAAAGCGAGACCCTGTCTCCAAAAACCTAAAAAAAAAAAAAAAAAAAAAAAAAAAAAAAGAATAGGCCCCTGGAAACAAATAGTTGCACAGTCCAACTAATGATATATGTTAGGTATTGGATCAGTATGCCATATATTATGGCTTGTTTTTAAATGTTCTCCTTAAAGCCTCATGTGGGAGGAGTTTCAAAAGGGGCTGGATTAGGGCGTATGACTAAGGGTGCAATACTAGAATTAAGAATGTGGTAATGGAAGACCTACTCTGGGTATGGCTGGCACCAATCAGCAGGCATTCAGCCTGATAGAATGCACAGAGCATAAAAGACATCAGGCTTGCGGCTGCTACTGTGTTTGCTGCTTCATGGTCTCCTGCCTACTTGCCAGAGACCTACTTGCCAGATTCTTCTCTGCATTGCCCCTCAACCACACCAGCCTGCCTAGGCGCCATCCAACTATGGACTGAAGTCTCTATAGATTGAGAGGCAAAATGTCCCTTTCCTTCTTTAATGGAGAGAGTCATATATGTTGTCTCAACAGTGAGAAAAGTTACTAAGACATTGAAGTTACTCATGGTACATATGGCACAGTTGATACTTTTTAAGAGCCTTCATACCTCTAAGAATCCTGGAATCACTACTGAAATGCCATCATGTATGAAGTTCATTCAGTTCCTTATAGTGAAGGTTTTCACATAAATCAAGTAGAAAAGAGGGGAAACAGGATCTAATTCACTCATCTATCAAACATGAGCAAGTAAGTCGATGTTAGAGTATACACTGGACTCTGGTCCTACCACAGGGAAATAGAAACAGAGGACCTTTCTTTTGAAACTCATGCTTTAATGGAGGTTATTGGCACATTAGCTGTAAATGTTAAGAGTGAGATGTATTCTGTAGTAGAAATAAGCTCAGGATGACTTTGTGTATAGTTTCTCTTCCCTTTTATCTGTTTTTCAAGATTGGGTCTAGCCCCACTTTCCAAACCAGGTTAAGTAGGGTTGTCCATAGGTACAGATGAGGTGAGATGCCTTTGTACTTTTCTCTTTTTGATCCATCTGCTATTCTCTATGTATCAATTGTCTGCCTTTCATTACCAATAGTTTGTTCCTCTCCGTAGTGTCAGGAACTTTCTTCCTCCTTCTCTTGCTCGCCCACTTGGCCAAAACTAAACTCCATCACATCATGGCGGCTCACTATGCTATCTAGTAAACCATGTAAATATTTCATTGATTCATTTTCTATATGTTTCCATTTGCTTTCTATAACTATACAAGGGCATCTGGTAGCAGTTCTATTTTAAATGGAAATTCTTGAGGAATAGAAAGAATTACAGAATGGAAAGAGAAAAGCTACAGTTTCAGGTGCTGTCTTTGAAAACAGAGTGAGACCTATTTGATCTCTTAAATTACATTGTAGCAGTAAAGGACAAACTTGGTAATGGAAGGTCAGCGCCAGACTGGGGCAACCACAGAGGAGTCATAGACACCTTACTGTCCCAGTGGCTGCTCATCCCTCACTCTGTGTGGTGCATGGCAGCACAATGTTGGGAAGAGCTTGGATTTTGTAACCGCACAGCACTCAAATCATATATTCAGTTTTTGCAAAAATACAAATGCAGTGGAAACACTTAACATGCTATTGGTTTTGGACTCACGATCGATCTGTCCTTTTATTTCCTCTTTCTTTTCCTTTCCTTTATTTAGAGTGATCTTAAACAGAAGTTATTTGCATATGTCTGTAAAAGAAGCTTTGTACAAGTACTTTTGGATTTTATGTTCATGGAGTAAATTCAGACTCTGGAAGATCTATATTAGTTACCCATAGTCATGTACCTGAGTCCCTGGGATGAGAGAGAGGTGTCTGAACCCCTCAGTAATTGAGACTTAACTGGATTGAGGGTCTCCCCAGAAAGGGGCAGAGTCTTTCCCCAAGTTTGTACAAAGCCTGGCAGCAGACAGCATTGCAAGGGTGGCTGCTGTTGGGAGCAGAGGCAGTAGAGAGAGGACCTATTATGGGATGGCTGTCTCGGAGGTAGGGTGACACTGCCACATGTCTCTAGATATCAGACCCCTGCAGAAAGCACAGTCTCAAAACTGATTCTGCCTTTTCCTATAGGAGTTTACAAAGCAATATCGCAATGCTGTGGGTTTGTTTGTTTTTGCTTTGGTTTAATGACATAATATTACAACGTGGGTTTAAGTACAAGAGAATTCAGAAAACCTGTAGAGAAATGGAAAGTCACTGATGTAAGCAAAGTCCAATAGGAAATTCACTGTTATGTTAATTTTACTGACTAGACTCAGGGTAGATGTGGCTAAGCATTTTTCTTTTTTATTACAACTTTCCTGGTTCTTTATTTCTTTTTTAAAAAATTCGATTCTTTTCTGTACATTTTATCTACACATCATAGCTAAGCATTTTCGCTGAAGTAGAGACCTTCTAGAAAGTGTGTGATCTCGGCTGATCTCGGGTGGTGGGGGGTAAACCGGAACCGTGGGGGTTGGCAAAGTGCAAACATGTCCGAAACCACTCCTTTGACCAGAGTGTCACAAGTGGGAATCCGAAGAAACATACTGAATTCAGCCATAACGAAGCATCCTCTTTTCCTCTGCCATGCAGTAGAACAGCTGAGGTGAGGCAAGGCGTGGGAATGAACAGCTGCTGCCCAGGACAGGATGCTGAATGGAGAGCTCGTGTAAAGACAGCGTAAAGATGGGTGACAAGGGAGCAGAGCAGATCCATCGTGACTGGCTGGATGCTACCTGATTCAGCCATGAGACCCCGAAGACACACAGTATAACCTCTTACAACAAAAAGTTTGTGAAATCGACTGTGAAATGGTCAGTGAGTGATGTAATGTGCACTCAAGATGCAAAAGCAGTTGAAAAGCAAGAGGAATGAGGGAAGCAGGAACCGTGGGGATTGGAAGCCATCCTTGGAAGGTTTTGCAAAGAGAAGGACATACTAGTGGTAGCTTGATGATCAAAGCTATGTTTTGGCAGAGCAGCGGGGTGCTTTCCCTGGTAACCCACCCTCAAAGCTGCTGCTCCATCAAGAACTGTAGCTTCATTGGTCCAGGTGGTTCCCGAGTCTGCTTTGGGAGGTGGTATGGAAACTCCGTAGGGCCAGGTGGGAGCTGGTGCTGAAGAATTTCCATAATAACTGCTGATAGTTATTGGACTTCATACAGCCAGAATTTAGATTGGATTCTTGTTCCGTCTAACCAGGGGATGGAAATCCATTGCAGATTTCATTATTTGTTAATATGAATTATAATAAACTTATTGCCAGTCTACCACAGGATTTAAAAAATGATCTGTCACAGTACTTTTTCCTGTTGTTCAATGTAGTCAACCTTATTAAGGAAGTATCAATAGAATTGTTCTGCTCTATGGCATAATTATATTCATATTTCTGCCTTGTGTATGAATATACAAAGACTAAAGTCATCTTTTTGACAGATGCAGTGGCAAAACACACAGGATCTTATGATAACCGACTGCTTTTTAAAAGACAGGATTAAATACTCTGGTCGTGGGTTAGGATTGTGATTTGGTAAATCTAGTATAGAAAAAGTAACTCATTATTCCACAGTCAGAGAGGATCGGTGAGGCATGTAATGATATTACTCCAGGTACCACTAGCA
Source organism: Petromus typicus (assembly GCA_004026965.1). NCBI lineage: Eukaryota > Metazoa > Chordata > Mammalia > Rodentia > Petromuridae > Petromus > Petromus typicus. Next base: position 12,412 of record PVIR01035809.1, on the reverse strand, counting down.
CAATGTGTCCCTCAATGCAGGGTGGGGGCATTCAGAGAGATGTGAGAAGGCAGGAGATCAGGAGAGGGGTAGAGAGGGCTGTCCTGAAAGGTCAAACACTCCATTATTCCCTGTACTGAGGAGATGTAGTATTTCATGACCCTTACGGGAAATAAGGTCTGTTTTCTCCATCCCCCTAAAGCTCTGCTCCTGACCTGCTGCTGTTCAATCCCTCAGTGAAGCACACAGGAAAGGACTGATCTATCTGGAGAGAAAATCATCTACTGTATCCTTTAGCCAGTTGGTGGATGAAAACTGCACCTCTGATTGGTCCTTGGCATTTCACAGGAGAAGAGCAGCATCTTATGGGGGTAAGTTTATTGTCATTAATGAGTTCTTTTTTTTTTTTTTACCTCTGCTATAGTTTTCTAGGGCTATTCTAACAAATAACATAACTGGATGGCCTAAGTATTGGACATTTATTTTCTCATAGGTCCAGAGGACAGGAGACCAACAGCAAGATGCCTGTAGGTTTGGCTCTTCCTGAGGACTTTCTCTTCAGTTTAAAGATGACCATTTATTTGTTATATCTTCACATATTCTTTTCTCTATAAGTAAGCATGCTTTTTATCTCTGCTTTCTCTATTTCTCTCTCTTTCTCCCTCCCTTTCTGTGTGTGTGTGTGTGTGTGTGTGTGTGTGTGTGTGTGTGTGTGTGTATGTGTGTGTGTCGTACCGGGGACCGAACTCAAGATCTTTACACTGAGCAGCATCTCTACCTCTTTTTTATATTTTGAGGCTGGGCCTAAATTTGGGACCCTTTTGCCTTAGTCTTCTGGAGACTGGAATTACAGGAGTGTGTCGTCACTCCTGGGTCTGCTTTCTTTTTGAATGATTCTGGCTCTACTCTTAGTTCTATTTAAACTGAATGAACTCTTAAAGTCTCTGCATTAAAGTAACATTAGAAGTTAGACCGTCAACATATGAACTTTAGATGGAATAATTCAACTTACAACAATTTCTATATAGCTTTTGTTGGTGAAGAACATCAGTAGAAATATAGCCTGAGAAAAAATAAAGCTGATGTTTATAAGGCGCTGCTATTTTAGGGTTGCTTGTTAATTCAGCTCAATCTAATCATTCATATTAGTAACTCTGGCTTACACTTTTTTTTTCTGAGTGGAGCAACAACTTATTCTCCTGCTTAGAGACAGGACATCCTTAGATTTTGTGCTCCTGGCACATGTGGTTAATCATTGTGAATTCCCTCTGGAGAAAATGCCTGAGAATAGTGACCATTAGATAAAAGGTATCAACTGAAATGCCAGTGGTATGTAGCAGCTATTTGTTGAGCAATTACTATTCCAGGAAGCAAGCTCTCTCTCCTAAAGGCAGGAAGACAAGAGATATTAAACAAATAAGTACAAAAGTTAGTGTTTATGTTATTACAACTTAGTTAACAGAGTGGAACATATTTTGTTTCATTTCATTTTAAATTTTGGCTTCAAAGAGAACTATTTTCTTTCTCATGAATTCTACCATACTTGGGAATTAGAGGATAGTTACTACAAAAACACAGACAAAGACTAAAAGCATATTTCCTAGCAAGCATGACTGGAACTGCATCAGTTCTCTGCAGTCAGATTTGGGAATCATCAGCATATACATGATAATTGGAATTGTGGGAACAGTTGAGCTTATCCATGTTGAGTATGTTGTGGTGCATTAAACCTGTGTTACAATAGGAGCCTGAGAACACCACCATGGAAAGCATTGGTAATCATGGTCATTCAGATGACTGAGATACAACCTCATGGAGAAGTAGACAGAACCCAAGAAAGTCATAGTCAAGTGAAGAGAAGTCACATGAAAGAGCATTTCAGAGAGTAGGAGGTATTGGGCAGTCCTTCTGAGCATTAAAGACATGAGAAAAAAATTGTACATTTGAAATGTAGCCACAAGGAGACCGTTGGTGACTTCAAGGAAAGTGCTAAGGACAGAAGCCCACTGGTTGAAGCAAAAGAGAGAGAGAGAAGGAAATGGCTGTAGGATGTTACTTCCCATTTCAAAAATGTGACAGTAAAGGCATGAAGACAGAAATGTTCAGGAAGAAATGGAAAAGTGTTAAATGGATTTTTATACTTTAGCATGTGAGAAGCAAATATGACTCTTATGAACATAGGCACCAGAACACTAAGAGTTCAGGACAGAGGAGAGAGGGGATAATTAACAGAGCTGCTCCTGAGATGATAGGGTCAAGGTGTGGAAATCAGTTTGAGTTGGGAAGAACTTTCTGATACCGTTCATGTGGGGAAAGGTAAGACAGGTGAGGAGGAAAGCTCATACACTTGTGGTAGGACGGTGTAGGAATTTATGTCTGATGGTAGTCAGATTTCAGCTGAGCAGTCATTTCTGATTTTTCCTTCAGGGACTTTAGGGATTTCAATTCTCTGTTTCTGTGGAGCTGCCATTAACCTATTACTTGATAAAGTACAAGCAAAGTCTTCCATGACACAGCTTTAGGGGCAGCTTGGGATATTTTTGTCACTCATTCTCCTCTGTCCTTTCACAAAGTGATTGGAACCAGTCTAAATGGTGGTGCTTGATTAGCCAGGATGTTAAGTTAGACTAGGACAGAGAAGACTCCTAAGATCCACTCTCAAAGTGTAGACTGAAGAAAAAAATAAGGTTGAGTTTTCTACTGAGACACTGCTTGTTAATGCAGCAGAATCTAGTCCATCCTGACTCTAATTGTGGTTTATATTCTTTGAGAAGTCACAATAAAAATCCTTCGATGATGAAATCTAAAGTGAAATTATTACTTATTTTAAAGTTGACCTCATTTATCAATCACATCCAGCAATTTTACACAACTGGCTGAAAATAGAAGAAATGACAGACATGTTTATTTTAATTTTTCTCCACATAGATGCAGAAATGATTCCCTGTTAGTACAAAATAGCTTTCTTGAAATATTCAGGATGCATATATTTTGTTGAGTCTTTTTTTTTTAAGAGGATAAGCATATCATTGGAAAAGGGAAATTTTATTGCTAAAAATCTACTAAAGAATATTCCCTTTCTAAAGTATCATAGAACAAAAAGATAAAATTATAATAGTTATTTAGTGTAAAAAAGATTTTTTGGGCTCCTGAATTAAGAAGAATTGTTTTTTACTCAGAACTTCAAGATAAAGTTAGGAATTTATAGACACAGCAAAAAAAAAAAAAAATAGATGGAAGACTAGATTTTGATTTATGATAATAATATATGAAAGCTAATGGTCTTGTTCAGCCTTGTAAATAGATATCTATTGTCCACTTGAAAACAATTTTAGATCATGAGAACTGCAGTGTGTGTGTGTGTGTGTGTGTGTGTGTGTGCTTGTGCTTGTTTAAAAGCCTAAATATTTATAAACTCTATAATATAATTTCCTAATAAGAGGCTTTTTGTTCTTTAGTCCATTTTTGCTTAACAACATTTTAATAAATTCTTAAGTGAAAGGATTTTAAAGAAATTCTTTTACCTTAATTTCAATTGTCATCCACAATGATACTTGTACATGTCTAGTTACTCAGTGTATTTTTTTAAATTGAAAAAAGAATAATGCAACTTTTCATACTTTTCTGAGTTCCAACTTCAAAAGAAATTCTAGACAAAGATATTACTACATTTTAGATACACTTTGGGATCAATTTAGGTTGGTTCCGAGGTTTCTATTTGAAGCTGAAATTTGTAACAATTTTCACACAAACTAGGAATAGATAAGCAAATAAGTTCATTTGAAAATAAACATTGTATTCTAATTCATTTATATAGCTACACCACTTACGAATGATGATGATGTATCCCCATAAAGAATGAAATTGACAAAATATCTGGCTTGAGCTTCCGTTGACACGTGCCTGGCTAATTAGATTTTATCTGCTGAAGGTTCAAAGATTTTACAAAGAAATAAAACAAAGCATGATAAATAAATCATGAAGTCATAAAAAAGCAAGCTTAAATTGGCTTAAATAATTTTGAACATTGTTGGCTCCCGGTAATGACAGCAAAGGTATTGTGGGCTTCGGAGTTACTTTGACCTCTCTTTTCTTCCGTCTACTTTCTTCTGAGTGTTTTGTTCGTTCTCGTGATATAAATAAGACAGGAGCTGCCATCCTAGGCTTCACATTTATCCGGGAAAAAATCCCAAGGATGAGAGGAAATACTTATTCACTGCACTCTTGTGACGATTTGAATCAATAAGTGCAAGATAATGGAATGTTCTGTTTGGTTCATACAGAGTCGTCTTGGGACTGCATCATGACTTTGCACGAAGAGACCTGACAGGACAAGGAAGGAATGAAGGAAGGTTAGTTGCAGTCCAGCGACATTTCCAGGAAGGCTGATTTGTATGTTCCACTACTTTCTGTTAATTTTCTTTGTCCATGAAATGTTTTGCTATAGAGAATTCAAGGTGTTATTCTAGCTGAGTCATGATATAATCAAGTCAGTGGTACAATTTAGGTCCCTTGGAGACTAATAAATTTAAATGTACTTAATTTTATTCCTATGGAATGCACCTCTACTCTTTCCTTTTTCTGAAAACAAAACAAAACAAAAAACAAATTACCAATGCTCAAAGTTACTTGCTCCAAAGGGAGGTTTCATAAGTAGTTAAAAAAGCTGCACCGCAGGGTATTTGATAGCTGGAAGGTCTTCGCATCAATCACAGTCTTTCTCAGCTCTCTGACGCTATCCTTAAAGACATCTCCTCATTGGCTAGTTTATCTCCTCTGACAATGGTCTCCTTCCATTCCATTTCTAGACCTACTCGTGTCTCCCTGTGGAGAGGTGATTAGGGAGTGCAGTGCACAGCCCGCCAGCCCTCCACAACCTCCCCCCCATGCACTCAACGCTTTCTTTGTGTGGGGACTAAGTAATTAAAAGCAGCAAAAGACCAAGAGGAATGTATTTTGAGGCACAACAGTTTAGTCATAATTTTTTTCTGTAGTTTTCACTAATGATATCCTTTTCTTACCTTCTAGAATGTGGAATTTATGCTCTCCCCTAGTACAGTGCTTCGAGCGTGTGTGGGAATCCATGAGGGGCATTGGGACCACTGCTCTTCTTTTACACCTCTCCTCCCAGATGCACAAACGGAAAGCAGTTCTGAGCAGGCTGCCATCTTTAAGCTGCCCGGGCCTCACTGCATCCTTTGCCTTCTTTCTTGAGGATGCTCTGAATTTGTGATACGGGCACCTGCAGGAATCGCTTAATAGTCCCACATCAAGAAAATGTTTTATGCCACAGATAAGCAGTTTTGCGGTTCATCCTGACTAAACCTTTGAAGATCTCCACAAAGCTGAACATCTGTTGGCTCTGGGGTTGTTCAACTCGATGAAACATTCTTGCAAAAAAGACTTAACAAAATAAAGGCATATTTTGATGAATTTTTTCCTGTCTTTCTCTCCCTATATATCTACAGAGCTACCACCAAAATAAAAACAGAATATTTTGGGTACCTCAGAAGGCTAGCTTGTGCCTTCTCTGTTTTGAATGTCATGTAGATAGATTCATGCTGTATATCTCATTTTGGATCCGATTTCCTGCACTCAGCAGTATGCCGGGTTACAGGGGTCGGTTCCTCCCTTTCTGGTTTATGTCCCCCCCCTTCACTGAGGTCACCCCAGATAAGTGATCTGTTCACGTCTTTCTTTATCTCCTGCATCTTTCTTCCAGGATCCTAATGTACCAAAGTCATTGCTGTAAATTGGGAGATGAAAATCTTCACATTTAACTCTGCTCTCGACTGGATACTAAATTCTAGAAAACTACTTCCTCGCTGAAGGTTTCCAGTTTTCTTATCCATAAAATATGAGAATTTCTGAGATGTTTTATGGTCTCAAATTGTGTTGCTCAAATGACATCTTCAAGGGGAGATGATGGGCAATTTGCAGGAATACACTGTAGAATTCATATATAAAAGAGCAGACGTGAGAAGTAATGTCCTTAAGGACAGCCTTTCTCCTCATACTAAAATAAAACATCAGCAGGAGCTGCCTAACCAGTGGCTTGTCTTAAACGGAGGCAGACTCATTGGATATGGAATTACTGGGTGGAGAAATGGGCAGCTGCAAGGAGACAGGGACTTTTGAGTGGACAGCAGCGCATGGTCTACAGGTCACTATATTTCATTGCTTCTTTTTTCTCAACATAATGAATTGATGAGTCATTTATAAGATGATTTCTGTGACAAAATACACTCCAAATAAACGTATATTTTATGAGGATGGATGGTGACAGTACTTACCTGAGACTGTGGCAGAAGAAAACTAATTGGTGACCACACCTCTTTATTCTATATTTATTTCTCATTAGCTCAGTAAAATGCTAAGTAACTCCTATAAATTGTACAGCCATCATAGTAATTGATCTCATATTTCACTCTGCGCACCACCAGCAGTTGCCTTTACTCTATGATGTCATTGCCATGGCAACTAATGTAATTTTAAATAAGAAATGTTAAGAGTACAAAAGATCAATTGATAATATCTAACTCCAGTTAATATATAAATCTTTGAAGCTATACATATGAAATACAGTTTTGCTAAGGTGAATATAAAACAGTTCAGCAATTGCAATTGAACATAGGTGAATGATATGTACAATGGCTTTAAAATAAATTGGACCTCTGCGGTTCACATTGACCATAACAAGTTATAGGTTTGTATGAAAATAAGCAAATATAAAAGAACAAATCATGCAATCAGTCTTTATTTAATTACACATTGTCTAGGACCTGCCTACTCCCACCTCCTATTTTCTATCATTTCGCTCTTTATTTTCTTGTCTACATTAGAGAGAAAAGATAAAATTACCATAATTATATTTTGCTTCTCAAGAGTTCTGTCTGCAAGGACACATTAATTACTTCCTTCATCAAGGGTGTATTGAGCACATCCCCAAACTGATCCTTTTCACCCTTCTTCAATCAGGTGAAGCAACTTCCTGCTGGGGTGGTATGTGTTTAATGTACCTTTTCTCTGGAAAGCTTTCTCCTGGGTCACTCCATGGGTCACTCCCCACTCCTTTATGTCTTTTCTCACAGAGATCTTTGCTGATATCCATAGTAAAATAGCAATCCTCACTCCTACTCCCAGCCTGCATCGCATCTGTCTGAGCTTCTTTTTTTTTTTAATTGAAATCTTTATTGGTACATTACATATACACATCATGATTGTACTCCACAATGGGGATTTGTACCAGTATAGACACAACTTAATTCTCACTTTTTCCCATAGCTCTACCTACCCTACCACTATTTACCCCATATATATAAGATTTGTTTCCTTACTTTTTTGTTACAATCTCATCATTTTCCCCCCTTCACCCTATTTTACTTTGAGTATTTTCTATTTCACAATATATAACATACAATTCTAGAACTCATTTACATCTTTATTTTCTCATACCAGAGAAAAAAATGTGATATTTACCTATCTGTGCCCTATTTATTTCACTTATGAGGATATCCTCAAGGTCTGTCCATTTAAGTATAAATGACTCAAACTTATCATTTTTAATGGCAGAATAATACTCCATTCTGTAGAAGAACCACAGCTTTTTTATCCAGTCTCCAGCTGATGGACATTTAGGTTGTTTCCAAGATGTAGCAATCACAAACTGAGCTGCTAGAAACATGGGTGCACATATGCCACTGTGATATGAGTCTTTTAATTCTTGTGTGTATATACCTAGCAGAGCAATGGCTGGGTCAAATGAGGCTTCTAATCCTAGCTGTTGAGGACTCTCCAAACTGATCTCCACAGGGGCTGTATTATTCTCGCTGGGGTTGGAGCTTGTCTGCGTGAGCTTCTTATGCTTTCCATTTTTTTGTAACTCTAATACAATCTATTTTCCCTTATTCATTTTTTCCCTTTCTTCCATCCATTCAATCTATCCCACTAAAATAAAATCAATAATGTCTAATGAAAGAGATTGTTTTTATTTTCTTCATATGGTCAAGTTCCAGGATTCTAGAATAATAGTAATAGTATTTACCAAGAATACAACATTCATATTTTTGGAATGACTGAATAAATGTGCAGGTGGAAGAGATGGATTCTATTTCTTACTTTGAGGAATTGGTTCTTAGAGACTTGATAGTAAATAAAGAAGCATATAAAGCAAAAGTATAATGGATAAGTTACATAAAACAAATGAAAGTTATAATAAATTTTATTGGATAGTTCACCATAGCATAGTCACCTCATCTATTGAAAGTCATGGAAGTCTTGTGACTGTTGAAGTTGCTGGGGAGTATGAAAGAAACAGGGTGGTCCCAGGAATAAATTGATTGTACTGAACTGAAGCTCATTATGAAGAATATGTTTGAGCAGACTATCTTCTCCTGCATATTTTATGTGAAAAGATGGTAGGTGAGTGATTAACCTTGAGTGCCAAGGTTCATAATGACGTGTGCCCGTTTCAGTGAATGACAGGTTCTGCACTCCTGATTATATTACACTCACCAGGATTTACACCTTAAGCTTCTCTTCCCAGACCTTACGAGCATCTGAATCTGCAAACTTTGTCTTCTATTCCAAGAAGTCCAAGTCTTCATGGGAAGTTGGGAAGGATGCATGCTGAGCAGGGGGGTCCTTGACGTCCTTGTGTAAGTCACAATAATTGACCTTATACATTACTGTTATTTTATCTTTTCAAAGTTCATGGGGTAAAAGGTCAACTGGATTTCTCTATAATTCAGAATAATTCTATGTTTTAATGGATGCATGTCTACTGTATTTTTAAAAGGAGAAAATGTGCACAGAACTTCAAAACTGTATATTATCCAGAAAGTATATGCTTAAAGTGGAAATATTTGAGATGGGTTTTTATTTTCATACATAGTTCTTGGTGGTGGTTACCGAGGCAGTATGCCCTAGATGATAATAGACCATATACTGTACCATACTCCTATAGATTGAATCCTGGGGCCAGTTACAGTTGTACAACTGAGGAAGTTACTAAACTCCTCTATAAAATAGAAGTATAATAGTGCCTGTTGAGTAGGCTTATTATGAAGCTTAAATAGTTAATTTATGTAAAATACCTGGAGCCATGTTTAATATTCAACACTCACCTCACAATAAATGTTAAAACTAACTATGATAATTACTCTAGAATATTCAAGAAAAAATTTGGTTAGATAAGATATTTTTAAATAAGAGATTTATCAATTGTTTGCATTGTACTCAGAAAGAAGGTAAATGTGGAACAACAACCTTGTGACTGACAAAACATTTTTAAGGCTGATATCATTTTAGCAAAATTCTATTTTTTGAACTTGTTGTCCATGGCCTTTCTTTCTGGAAGTGTCACATTTCACCCCACACCCGTGAAAAATGAAGCAGCGTATCTTGAGGAATGCTGCTGGGCCAGTCGCTGAAGGCTGAATGGCTTCATCTTTGAAGGCCAAATTCCTGAGGATGAGAGTTTGAACAGAGCCATCTCCTGCCTTGGGAGATGGAAATAAACCCTGTCTTATGATTTAGTTTACATATTCATATTCTATCTTTATTTCTTCATAATTCAGATGCACTGAAAATAGGGTTGGGACCCTGGTGGAAAGGAGTGGGAAGACAAAGCCCTGTTTAGAGTACATCAGTCAGGAGGAAAAGGTATATTCCATTTCTGACTCAGAGACGGCCATTCATCTGTTTGTCTCCTGACAACACATGAACTTTTAGAGGCAAGTATCTGGGCATATTTTAAAATCTACCTTAAAGCACTGGAACAATTGGTAATGTAAGTTAAAAATTAACTCTCAGTGTGATGTGCTTTGTGCTCCCTGTTTAAAATAAAGTGCATGGATGCAATGTGCAGGGTGAGCAGATGATTATGACGTTAACTGGTTGATCTAACTGACTTAGTTAACTGACTGTCTGTAACACCTTTGACCTGCTCAGTTAGGACATGAATGAGGAGAGTTATTAACTTTGCAGCAGACAAACAAAACAAGACTGGAACATGCTCCAAAATACGCAAACAGGAGATGCTGAGTCAAGATTAGAACTTCTGTCTCTTGGATCTGACAGTTGTCCTACTGAGTCACTTTTGCTTTTGGTTATAAAATGGAAGCATAGATCAAGCAATATATACCATATAAGCATAAGTTGGTTAGAAATGGGGAAAAAACTACAATGTAATTAAAAGGTTATTCTGAGGTTAAAGCAAATACAAATACTTAGGTTCAAAGCACAGCTATATGTTGTTTAGACTGATATACAAAACAGATTGCTACCTAGTCCTATATATTCAGTACAATAATTTAGGTATCCCTTTTATTATTATAATTCAGGTTACTTCCAGGAGTGCTGTTAGAAATAAAGCCTAAAAGATCTTCTGTTTCTAAAACATGATGTAAATATTTCTCTAGAGTGGATGCTTAGAAGTTATTTGCTAATTGTGTGGACTTAAAACTTGTAAAAATATGTAACATTATCTTTTTAAGTCTAGTGGTAATATATGAGAGTTCTTGGTTCCTGTTTCACGCTTTCTATTTGGCTATAAGTACTTTTGAAAAACATCAGCACTATTGGTGACCCATACAGGTTTTTTTTAGACAATATCTTGGTCTGTAGTTGAGGCTCACCTTCAACTCATAGTGATCTTCCAGGCTCAACCTTTGAAGCAATGGAAATATAGGCATGTGACAACATGCCTACCCTATGGCATATTATTGTTGAAATGTGTATTGCTTTTACTATTAAAGATACTAACTATATATATATATATATATATATATATATATATATATATATATTGAATTATAGGATGTAGTTAAGAATAGTAAGCAAGTTGTTTGTATCTAACTCTAAACTAGCTCACCATCTTGGCTAATTTATTAAAATAAAAGATACTAATCATTATTGTATCATAACTTTTCCCTTGACTAGGAGGGGAAATCTTGAGGGTAGAGGTGTAGAGGCAGTGTCCTTCTTTTTATATTATTAATATGTAGAAAAATATTCATCATATAACTTTCAATGACTGATGGACAGTGGTGTAAAAGGAAAACTGGGGAAATGAGTAGGCTTTTGTTAAAAAATAGCAGCTTATAATTTTATTGGCTTTTATACATCATTGGTTGATAGCTCAGCAACAGGAAGTTTGAGGCCTATAGTAGTTCTTAGGAAGATGTAGCCTTGCTGTTTTTTGGTCATATTTAATGAAGACATCTATCCTCCATAATGTGTGATATAAATTTATACACAATCTCAATACTTCTGACTACTACTCACCAAGAACTCATATCTGTCTTTGTAATTGTCACTTTTAAATTATTATATTTTAAGTGCAGAGCTTCATATGGAATTCCAGTCAACTTGAAAAGTGCTTGACATAGAGAAATGATCATTCTGGAGGCTGAGAAATGTTATAATGGTGGTTCCAGTCTAGAGGAAGCCTCTATTTCCTTGAGAAAGAGGAACACTTTATTATCTGGGTCCACGTTACCACTTTCTGCCGCAGGACTCTTTTCTGAGGTTTGAGGTCAGAGATTTCTCTCATAAAATGGTTTATCGTTCCTTTCCTCAGAGACGTAGTCCAGACAGAACTGCGGCCAATGATAATAGTCAGGTATTATTGGGTCCTTCATCTTAAACCATCTTATTTACATTCCTTAAAAACACCCTATTATATCTAACTAACATGAGAATTCACATTGGGAAGCTGTACTATAGCTAAAATCAGGCTGTTGTCTAATATTCTGCACACACTGAATGAGTCATCACAGACCTGAAAAAGGGAAGCTTTTATCCCCACTTAAGACACAACAAAAGTAGGCTCTAGTTAGAGGACCTGTCAAAAGTGCATGAAGTTAATAATGGTAAATCAAGAGAAGGGAAGTACTTTGACAAACAGCATAACCTGTCCACTCCTACCAGTCCAGTGAAATCACTCTTCAAGGTCCTCAACAACCTTTCTATTACCGATGCCAGTGGACCTGACCCTGTCCATACTTTGCTTAACTTCTCAGCAGCATCAATTTATTTCATCCCTAAAATACTCTTTCAGTAGCTTTTCTATGATCATACTCTTCTGGTTTCTCTTGACTGGGTAAACTTTGCTTCTGAGTGTTCTTTGCAAGTTTCTCTTTCCTTGACTTGTAAGTCATAAATACTTCAAGTTCTTTTGCAGAACTCTCTCCATATGTATAATATAAATTTACAAATAATCTTATATGCATATTATCTAGTCAGATGGCCTTCAACAAGGTGAATTCTCATCTTATATTATATCCAAATTCAAACTCGATACCATGGTCTAGGAGGCTTTGCATGATTTCAAATCTGTCTCTTTTCTATTATTGTCTACACTGTCACTTTTGTATATGACATTCAAGCCAGATCAACTAGTGTTTCTCTTCTTGAAAGAAGAAAAGAAGAA
>PVIR01035808.1:0-16189 GCA_004026965.1 Petromus typicus | reverse complement strand
CTCCCACAGCTCTGGCAGTCTCACTAAATTGCTAAATTGTCCAAGATTTGAGATCGTGATCCTCTTGCTTGCCTTGGTGAGTGCCAGCATTATGGACATGTGCCCTCATGTCCAAGGGACTGCTTTAGTAACTACGGGTTAGAAAACATGAGCAAGGAACGTCTTACAGGTACATGCAGACATGCAGGAGGAAAGTCAAATTATTTCCCTTTAAACCACTCAATGCTTATTTCAAAAATAATCATAAACAATGGACATATCTATAAAATGTAGTCACGGACACATTAATGGGAACATTTACGGCTGTGAATTATAAATAAATGTACAAATCTATCTGTATTCATGAATATTCCACTAACACAAAACTCTAAAAAATAACTTCAGAGCTAAAGCAGTTTCAGAAAAAAGTTGGTGGAAGAAAAATAGGAAAGGAAAACATTTTTAAAGAAAGCGGTATCATGTTTTAGATCTACACACTTTAAAAAATAATGGTATATATAAACAAAAATGTTCATGGACATTCATTCACTAACTTACCTCTTATTTGTGTGCTCTCTATTAAAACCACTGCCATTTTCTTTTCTGTCGCTCCTCCCTTTAAAAAAAAAAAATGAATGAAACATCAAAACACACATATTTGCCCAACCATCCAGTCAGTCAGTAAATTGGAAACAATCAAAGACAATTCAATCGAATCATACGGACTGCTCTGTGTGAAGTGAGAACCAAAAGTACCCTCTGCTGTACATGCAAGCAGACGTGAGATATATGAGAACAAGAACAGACAAGTATATTTCATTGCTTCTCCAAGTGGGGTCCAAGCAAGGAACAGGGAGCCCCACCCGGGGAAGCTCGGGGAAAGCTGCAGACCTGCGTGCTCTTCTGAAAGGGAGAAAAAGTGGACAGGCAGGGTGTGAAGAGCACTCCAGACAGAGCAGCACAAACAGGAGGAGGAGGAGGCACGAAGCAGCACAGCACATGAGGGATGTCTGGGAGAGTGACAGAATCGGGATACACTTTCTCCAAGGACATGGACAGAGGCAACCACACAAGACTCAGCGCAGGCTGGAATGTGCACCTTGCCTTTGTGTAATGGAGTCCCCACATTCTTCAGAAAGGCCACCATGGCAGCAGTGTAAGATGAGTGTAATAGGGGAGGAAGGAGCAGAAGGGTGTAATTTCAAAATTATGGGTAAGAAAATGAATACAGATATGAAAAACAGTAAGCAGATAGAAAACACAGAATGTTGCTGGGCGTGGTGGCTCACGCCTGTAATCCTAGCACTAGGGAGGCAGAGGCAGGAGGATTGCTGAGCTTGAGGCTGAGGTCAGGACCAGCCTGAACTACAAAGTGAGGCCCTGTCTCAAAAAAGCTAAAAAAAAAAAAACAATGTGAAAGGCTAGATGGTGATCAGAAGGATGCCTAGGCTTCAGGGTATTCCTAGCTTCACAGATTCAGAGCCATTTATTAATCTAGTCAGGAAGAAGCCAAGGTCAAGGACGTTAGGGTAGAACATCAAACATCAGAAGTGAGGACCCAGAAGACTTAGCATAGGAGATGGGTAAACACATTAGGAGGCGTGGTTGACCTTCTGCAGGAAAGCATACTGGCTCAAGAAGGTAAGTATTTTTGAGACACAGTAAACTGGCAGAATAACGTTAACCTACTCAGAACTCTGAAATATCTGAAATGAAAACAAAAAGGAAAGTCTAGGGGATCCAATTTTTCCATTACGTACATCAACATTTTGTTCAAGGACATACGCATGTACTGTTATGAACATATGCAACTATTTATTTCTGGGATATTATAATATAATCTTAAAATTTAATGAAGAAATTTAATTCTAAAACTCCAATTGAAGATTCTGCAAAATTCTGGTTTAAAAACAAACTGTAAGTGTCAAATGTACTGCGGTCCTAGTTACAAAGTTAGCTAAGGTGGGATGATCACTTCAGCCCACCTGGGAAACATACAAAACAATTTGTAAAAATAGCTTATTCTGATACTCAGGAAGGCAGGTCTTCACTCTTTCTTGGTGACACCACAACAGCAGAAGAGGGTATATGGAAGTCAAGTGTTAAGTGACATTTTTATATAAAACTGATAATACAAAGCTCGCATTATTGTGGACTAATGAATCTTTCCAATCAACATGGTTCCATTCTCCCATTTGTTTCCTGGTAGGGTTCCTCAGGGAAGAATATACACACACAAGTGAAGAGTGATAGAAAATGGATACTAGATTTTTATCAGAATACACCTTAGCCCTGAATTTGGCATATTATGGGAAATATTTCAGTGTGTTTTCTTCTACAATGTACACAACAGTTCTCACACTGTGAAAGAATAAAATACTATACATACATTTGTTGCCATAGTTCAACCGTTTTTAGTCAGTAAAGTGATCTACAACCGTTGACTGAAAATTGTTTTTATTTTGCTGCTGATAAACACTTCGCCGCCTGTGGGCAGACCCCCGGGTGGTGGGACCCTCCCTCCGCTGCCCCCGGCCTGCCCCTCGCCCACCGCTCCCGCTCCTCGCCTCCTCCGACCCGAGCTGCAGCCCCTCGCCCCGCAGCCCCATTACCTGTGCTTCTTGTCTCTGTCATTCACGTCACTTTTCCCGATATGGAGCAGGGACCGCACCCTGGAACCGTCACCCTCGCGTGCAGCCCTGCGGAGCTTGCCCTTGCGGCGCGAGGACACCAGGCCCCCAAGGAGGAGGCCGAAGAGCCTCCTCAGGGCAGAGGCTACCAGCATCGTAGGCGCTGCCCGTCTCGTCAGCCCTTCACCATCTCTAAAGTTAGGTCAGAGAGGAGCTGCGTACTAACCGCGAGGCTGGCGCGCCAGCTTCCAACTGACTGCAACCTCCGTCACGCACCAACCGGGCCTCAGGACCTGCGCACGCGCACCTCGGTGGGCGGTTGGGTGGCGCTGCGCATGCTCAGCAGGCCGTCTCAGGCCGTTGGTGCACATGCGCACGTTGGAGACAGGCTGGTGTGTGCCACCGGGGCTCTTTCCGGAGTCCACGTGGGCCCTCAGCGCTGCCGCGTGCCACAGCTGTGTGGGCATCCGTGGGCCAGCGCGCAGGGCCGCTGACCGAGGGGAGAGCTGAGGACCGTCGAGATCGTCCCTGGGGAGGACAAGGAACCCTTTTCAGTGCTGCAGGAAGCCAGCATCTTGGTCGGAACTTTGCTCCTCAGCCTTCAAGAAAATAGGTCTCAAGTCCTCGAGTTTGGCTTTTGTGTGTTTATCTGCGTGCGCAGGACACAGAGCTGGATGGTTGGGGCGTCTGTCCCAGGCCGTGGGTGCTGGAGGGAGGCCCGCTTTGCAGAGCTGCGGGCGGGAGCTCTCACCGCCTGGTCAGAGCCCGGCAGCTGCAGACGCCTCGGTGCCCCACCGCGCCCGCCCGGCAGCAGTGAGCTGCGTCTCGGCCTGGGCTTCCCTCGGGGTCTCCCGGGCCGCTCACCCCCCACCGCCCTGCCCGTCCGGCCGTGCTGTGGCACCAGCACCGCCCGCCTCACAGCCCCCGAGGAAGGGCATCTGTCGCCGCGACCCGCTTCTGAGGAGGCCGTTGGGGTGAGAGCTGGCCCAGCCGTCGTACAGTGGCGTGGCCTGGCTAAGTGCTCACGTCTGCCGGGGCACAGAGGGATCGTTCTAGCCTCTGCTCCATAGAATGTCACCAGTTGTGACGCCTGTAATGTCCATGGATTGGCATTGCATGTGACCAGTGCACAGATTAAAATCCACTATCGGACACAAGTGGGATTGATCTAGCCTAACAGCCAAAGGGTTTGCAAATTGTACAGAAGGCAGAAGAAAGGAATGTATCTGTCGAGAAACCGCAGCAAGGAGGCGAGGAGGGAGAGGAAGAATGAGCCGAACAGTTAGGTCCGTTGAGGCTCTGGGGAAATGGATGCAAAGGTCAGCCGGCATGGAGGACCGGA
Organism: Petromus typicus; assembly: GCA_004026965.1. NCBI lineage: Eukaryota > Metazoa > Chordata > Mammalia > Rodentia > Petromuridae > Petromus > Petromus typicus. The sequence goes on along the minus strand of PVIR01035808.1, from coordinate 12,238 downwards.
AACAGGAACCCGACTTGGCCAGAGGAGAAGCTGACGGAAGCCATCGGCAAGGACAGCGGGGAGGACTGACTCCAAGTCCGAGCAGGCCGCGGAGGAGAGGGAGGAAGTCGTTCAACACACTCTGCTGGGCAGATGCGTCCTTAGGGCACTGGAAACCATGGGAGGCGACAGGGTGGCAGCAACAGACCAGAAACAGGAGGGCCAGAATGTTAGAAAAAAAGAAAGGTCCTGAAACAAGAGAAAGCAGCCATACCGAGAGGTAGGAAAGGTTAGAGTTGGGGTGTATGGGGAGCAAAATGAGGGCTGTACATGGCACATTAGGTGTAACCCAAAAAAAGGGGACCCCTCTGGATACAGGAATTAATACCAGAGATGAAATACAAAATATTATATCTCCCAGCATGGTACATGTCTGACGTCCCAAGCTCTTGTTCTCTAAAAATCAAAGAATAAATTCTAGGAACAATGAAAGACGTTTATTGATAAGAAAGCTCCTGAGGGACAGGAAGAGTCCCGAGTGGGGAGCTGGGGACCCAGTCTACAGGGGAGTTTTATAGGGTGAAACCCACATAGGTACAGTGTGGGCCACAGCTGTGGTCATCCGGTAAGGTCACAAGTATGATCACTTAGGTAACAGCGGTCCATCCAACTGAGAAGCAAGTTGCATAACAAGAGACGATGGAAAGACTCTCTTAGGAAGTGATGGGTCTCTGGGTCGTGTCCCCCCACCCCCAGCATGGCTGATGTCTATCTAGACTTCATTAGGCCTAGTGATAGTTCTTTGAGGAAGTATGTAGAGTTGATCATCTTGTATTTATCTTGTGCATGGAGCAGGAACCTGAAAAGGTAATCTGAAAGAAAAAAAAAATAGGTTTCGTTTGATTTTGCATTTTTCAGTATTTTGGAAAAAACATCAGAATTCAGGAACTGCCAAGAGGGTGGACTTTCGGTGAACGCACTTCCATTAAAACCCTATAACCAGGCTGGGGATTTAGCTCAGTGGCTCCGGCGCCTGCCTTGCAAGCATAATGGCCCAGGGTTCAATCCCCAGTAATCACATATAACAATACTGGGCGTGTAGACTCACGCCCACCAGCAATCAGTACCACATACCACAGTGCCGGGTGTGGTGGCTCACATCAGTAATCCCAGCACTTGGAGGCAGAGGCAGGAGGAGTGCTGTGAGTTTGAGGCTGAGCTCAGGGCCAGGCTGAACTACAAAGCGAGACCCTGTCTCAAAATAAAAAAAGAACCCTATAACCTAAGTCATACCAGAGGTAGACTGTGTCTTATAGTGACAAAAAATTAGTATTGGTATTTAACAACTTTCCTAGGTTCAAGGGTTCTGGCACCTGCTTCATAAGTGCCAGGTCCAAATTCAATCCCCAGGACAAAAAAGAAAAATATAAGAAATAAGAACATTCCCAGAGCTCTAGGAGCAGAGTTAACAAAGTTAACAAAGAAAAGGTGTTAAGCTTGTATAAAATATTTCCAGGGCTGAAGATTAAACTCAGTGGTTCTGGTGCCTGCCTAGCAATCATAAGGTTGTGAGTTCAATCCCTGGTATCAAAAAAGAAACAAAAAAATCAAAAATTCCTGATTCAGTTTTTGAGATCAGAATAACCTTGATATACAAACCTGAAAAATATAAGAAAGTAAAGTTAAAAGCCAATATATCATAAATTTAGATACAAAATCCTAAAATTAAAGAATCAGGAAAGTCCACAAACAATATTATGGCCAAGTGCTATTTATTAGAGGCAGAGGGATGGCTTGAATCTTAAACTAATTGGTGGTGACACACGCTGGAAATCAAGAGGTTAAAGCAGGAGCATTCCAACTCTGAGTCCAGCCTGGTGATTTAGCAAAACCCTGTCTTTACAATGGGCTGTGGATTCAGCCCCCAGGGTACAGCCTCCCCAAGTTTGTCCTCAGTCTCTCCCCCTTTCCTTTCTGCTTGTCTCTCATCCTACCTCCCCAGAGAAGAATCTCAGAACAGGCTGCCCCACTGCCTGGAAGGGTGAGTTTTTGTCCTAAGCTGCACTTCTTTGCTTCCCGGCCACTATGTCACGTGCAGTTTTCGTCTGTCTGGCTCTTCCTCTCTGTGCCTTTCTCCCTTGGAGCCAGCTGGCCTTGCACTGGACTTACAGAAACTGTGAGCCAAGCCAAACCTCTCGTCCTTTAAATTGTGGATATCGGGCACAATATTTTGTCCTAGTGACATGGAAGTCACTCGTACAAGCCTATGGTTTGGTGCGGTCCATCACCGGGGCAGGTCTGCCCCTCTCAGCTTGCTGGCCTGCATGACCTAAGCTGTGGGAAGGCCTCACGGATACACCCAGAACTATGCTTTACTAATCGGCTGGGTGTTCCCAAATCCAGCCAAACTGACATATCTGGGTTAACATAACAATGAGCCCTAAACATATCCAGCCAACCCCACCTCCTTCCACGTGAAGACACCAGTAGAAGAGTAACTGATGTCTAGGATGTGCAGGGACACCCAGTTCCCAGCTTCTACAACTTCCAGCCCCAGACTCCCCATAGCAATGCCCAGGTGTCTGATCACTGTCCTAAACTAGCAGCCGGCTCAGATGCCCGGAAAGCAGAGCCTCGCAGACCTCACAATGAGGCCGTATCCCAGTGCAAGGTTCCTGGAAGTTCCCTGAAGCAGACAATCATTTCAAGGACTAACTTTATTCTTCAAGCTGCAAGGATTCTCCAGGACTGTGACACCGCTCCGAGACTGGTCAACCAGACCCCAGGCAACGCAGCTCCCCATAAAGCTGGGTCCTGCTCTTGTGTTGACAGCTGCTCTGACCCTGCTCTCCAGAGCTGTGCTCCTTCTCTTTTACTTTCCAGTTAAAGCATTTTTCCTTTTTTTTTCCATCAAGAACATTTTATTACTTTATCAACACAGTAAACATTAAAAACAATAGCAAGTCCTCACAAATGCACACCCACACCAACAGTCACTGAATATATTTTGACTCATCACCTTTACATACAGTGTAAACAACATCAAGATGCATCATCAACCCTACCACCCTCCCCATTTGCTCTCCCTTCCCCTCGCTTCCCTGCCCAGTTCCTTGTCTCCCTGGAACATTTTCTTCCTATTTCACAACATCTGTTAAATATTCTGATATTCATCAACACTTTCAGGGTTTCAGACCAGAGAAATTATTTGGTATTTGCACATGTGTTCCCTATTTATTCCACTTAAGAGTATGTCCTCCGTGTGCTTGCACTTAGCTATGAATGTCTCAAGTTTATCATTCTTTATGGCTGAGTAGTACTCTGTTTTATTTTTTTTAAACGCAACTTTATCCAGTCACATGGTGATGCGTATCTGACTTGTTTCCATCATTTAGCTATTACAAACTCTTTATCACGGTGACATGATACTTTTAATTCTTTTGGAAATACACCCAGCGGGGAAATGGCTGGGTCACATGGAGCCTCTAATCCTAGTATTTTGAGGAATCTCCACACTGATCTCCACAGGGGTCACGCCAGTCGACATTCCCACCCAAAGGGCAGAAGAGTTCCTCTCTCCCCACAGCGCCACAGGCATTTGTTATTAGTTGGTTTCCCCAGTGCTGTTCTTTCTGGAGTGAGATGGAGTCTCAGCATTCTTTTCATTTACATCTCTCAGATGACTGTGATATTGAACATTTTTTCATATGCGTTTTTGCTGATTGTACTTTTTTTTTTTTTTTTAGGTTTTTCGAGACAGGGTCTCGCTTTGTGGTTCAGGCTGGCCCTGAGCTCAGCCTCAAACTCACATCACAGCAATCCTCCTGCCTCTGCCTCCCAAGTGCTGGGATTACAGGTGTGAGCCACCACGCCCGGCACTGTGGTATGTGGTGCTGGCTGCTGCTGGACATGAGCCTCCATGCCCAGTATGGTATGTGGTTACTGGGGATCGAACCCGGGTCCCTTGCGCTTGCAAGACAGGTGCCAGAACCACTGAGCTAACTCCCCGGCCCTGATTGTACTTCTTGATCTGATAAGTGTCTGTTCATTTCAGATGCTCATTTTTGGATTCTGTCTTTAAATTTTGGGGGGGTCTAACTCTCGGGAGTTTCTTGTATATTTTCGATAGTAGGTCTTTATCTGAGCATCATCTGGTAAAAAGTTATTCCCATGTGCGTTGTCTCTTCCCTCTGTTACCGGTGTCCCTTGCCGTGAAGGAGCTTTTTAATTGGAGGAAATCTCAGTTGTTGATTCTTTGTGCTAATTCTCATACAGCTGAGATTTTGTTCATGATGTCTTTTCTATGCCAGTGTCTCTAAGAGTTCTACCTAGGGCCTGGAGATTTAGCTCAGTGGTTGCGGCGTCTGCCTGGCAAGCACAAGGTCCCGAGTTCAATCCCTGGTACCACATACCACAGTACCAGGTGTGGTGGCTCACTTCTATAGTTGAAGCACTTGGGAGGCAAAGGCAGGGGGATTGCTGAGTTTGAGGATAGCCTGGGCTACATAGAAAATTCAGGGCCAGCCTGAGCTACAAAGCAAAACCCTATCTCTAAAAAAAAAAAGAGTTCTACCTAGCCTCTCTTCCAGTGAGGTTAGGGTTTGTGTTTTAATATTTAAATCTTTAATTCATTTTTATTTTAGTTTAGTGCATGGTAAGAGAGATGGGTCTAGTTTTTTTTTTTTAAAGGTATGAATATTTAATAATACATATGCACATTTAGGGCTGGGGGTTAGCTCGGTGGTTCTGGAGTCTGCCTGCCAAGTACAAGGTCCCAAGTTTGATCCCCAGTACCACATACTACAGTGCGAGATGTGGTGGCTCATGCCTATAATCCCACCACTTGGGAGGCAGAGGCAGGAGGATTGCTGAATTTGAGGCTAGCCTGGGCTGCATAGCAAGTTCAGGGCCAGTCTGATCTACAAGGTGGGACCCTATCTCAAAAATAATAATAATAAAGCATATGTGCATTTAGAAGAAAACAGTTCCGTGGTAAATAGATACATCTTTCTTCAAAAGACCTTAAATTTATACACATCAGACAAAAACATGTCCAGTTGTCCAAAATGCCATAACATTGTTAAAGAAACATATCATAAATCAAATCAATTGTACTATTTTCATTGCAAGTTTACAGGAGTATACTGATTCTCTAAAACTGTCCAAGATTCACTAACATGAAAACAGAAAATAAAAATATTTTTCTAACTATTTTCTCATAATAAACCTGAGGTGTATAAAATCACCATGAAAGCACAGGGGAAAAAAAAAAACAGCTCAGGCCAAAATGTAACCAATAAAGTCAGAATGTGTGGAACAGAAGAAGGGTTACTAGTAACAGAAACAGAGAGAAAGAGAAGGATGTTGTCCTGTCTCCTTAAAACCACAAATTTAATCACCTTCGATGCATGAAGGAACTGAAGCTCTGGAAAGAGAAATCGTGACTTTTGCCTCAGGCAGAACACTGATTCACTGCGAACTAGGCCTATGAATTGTAGAGCCAGAGTGGATACAAATAGTCTTGTTTTTCTCTGGAAGCAACAATTCCTGCATCATAGTAGTACTAAAGAGGGAGATCTCTTTTTTATGTTTGAGAGGTCACCATCTGAGCCTAATATTTTGGTTTTACACCGTCCCTTCACAGAAACAGCATCTGTGTATGTTGAAGTGAAGTATACACAAGGAAAGTTGGTGTCATCAGAAAGTCGGCGACAGACCTTCTCAGTAGTGTCTGCAAGGCTTCATCAAGAAATTACATAAGAGAAAGTAGCTCGAGAGACTCGGTGCAAAGCAGCTTTGGTCACAGATTTTGTGCTATGCTTTTCAGGAATTATCTCCTTTCAAAATTGCTGCTAGTGGGGGCCACGCTATTGAATAGTGTTTCTGACCTTATGCACTGTTACACAGCTTTGTAATTACACTGACAGTTTTCCCCACAGAAACAGAAAAACTTGCTTCTGAAACCATATTTTTAAATGTTATTAGTAAAATTAGAATATGATCAAGAAAAACTGCAGATAGCAATGGATTGATTTCTACCAGAGAACAAGTTCCAGTGATTTTATGCTATATAAAATATGTAAAATATCAACTCATTGCCATAGTGGTGGCTGGTCCATGAATGGTAACTGATGTAGCCCTGCTGCCAACCACACGTCTTAATCCCATCTAAAAAATTATGGATTAAGTCAAAAGTTGAAGAAAAACTTAAAATTTTTTGCAGTTAATTGGAAAGAAAATACTGTACTGAAACAGTCATATGTGGTTTGATGGGTTGCCATGAAACAAAAAAAAACAAATCACTATTTTATTTCATGTTAAACTAAAACAAATTCCTCCACCCAGTTTAAGATCACTTACAACATAAATCATTGAAAGATTATTTAACGTAATAAAATTGCAGGCATTTTAAAAATGAATGTTTACAGACTAATAAAGGCAGCAGACTACTTGATCTATTGCTCTGCCACAATCTTCCAAGGAGCACACTTTGTAACAAGGAACTGTGTGATTTAATATATTACACATCAAGTTACACTGACCCTCAAAGAAATGTTTACTGAAGTGTTCTATAAGCCAATCACATCCGAATAATAATAAAAAAAAAAAACAGATCTTGTCTCACGGAGCTTATATGTGCTAATCTTGTTACTGAAGAGTATGTTCCATCAGGGGATGATCAGTTATGTAGCACAGGAATTTTAGGCCCCTGCTCAGATAAACTGGTCATCTGACAAGTCTGGGCCAGAAGAAGGCTTCTGTAAGTCCTCACCCAGAGCCCCAGGGAGGATTAAAATCAAGAGCAAATCACTGAGTATTTTCTGCCCTTCAGCCAACACTTAGTGATGGTAAAACAGGCCAAGACTGGGAAGCACACCAGCCCCAGTTCAATCCTGGCCGCAGGCGCTGTCGTCCCAGCACTCCGTAGGCAGCAGCACAAGGATCACCGTGAGTCTCAGGCCAGCCCGGGATACACAGTGAGTTCAGAGACAGCCTGAACTACTAAGTGAGACCCTTCATCGTGGGCCAGGGACTCGCAGAGACGCCGCCGCCCGAGTGGGGTGGCCCACCTGCATTTCCTGCTGGAAGTCCCTGCTGATACGGGTCTAGTGTCCATCACTGGCAAGTTGAGACCCAATTTTTCCAGCACCTCTGGCTCCTCTGTTGAAGGAGGAGTGTATCTGGAATTGTTTCTGTGTCTTCTAATCTGTTCCATTGATCAAGTCTATTTCTTCGCCGGTACCGTGCTGGTTTTACAACCGTAGATACGCAGTATAGTTTCAGGTTGGGGATTGTGATACCCCTGCCTTACCTTTGTTGTCTAGAATTGCTTTTGCTCTTCTATGTCTCTTCTGGTTCCGGATGAATCTTTGGGACATTTTCTCCAGTTCTGTGATACATGCTATTGGAATTTCAGTCTGGATGGCATTGAATCTGTACAGCAGTTTTGGAAGGATAACCATTTCAGTATGTTGGTTTTTCCTACCCAGGAACAAGGCATGCCTTTCCATTTTCTGATATTCTCTTGGAGCTTTTCACCTTTAAATTCGTGCTGATTGCTTCAGTGCATATTAGCAGCTAGGATGGGATGGCACAGGCCCCCCAGTGTGTGGCTCTTAGGCCCTGAAGAACCCAGGCTCTTTGGGAAAGGAGGCATCAGTGAGGTCAAAGCTATTTTCATAACAAGGCTGACATTATTTGCCTTTTTTCACTGTGTGGACATTTTCACTGATGGTGTAAAATCTTGCAGTATGGATTTTCAATTCCTTAGATAATAAGCCATTAAAAATAATTGAATTAGGTCCTTTTCATATTTAATGTATCAAAAATACACAAAGCCATGTACTCTGGCCAACTGCTGTGCTATTTAGATGCTTTCTTCATGAAGCACTACTATTATTCTACAGAATAAATAATAAATTGTCAAACTTTGGCCTTTGGGACAAGTGTAGTGGCGCATGCCTATGAACCCAGACTTGGAAGGCTGGGGTAGGAGGATCGCCACAAGTTCAAGGGCAGCCTGAACAATATAGTGAGACCCTGTTCAATAAACAGAAGAAAACAAACATACTTAGGCACTGGTAGACATATTCTTGAAGTCAGACTGTGATTTCAAAGAAAACAATAGACTATGTTGCCTCTCCTAAAACGGTTTTGTTTCAAGCAAAAAAGAATGTTTTTGGAATATTGATTATGTTCGATCACTTTCCAGTATGTCAAGAAATCTTATGAGATCAACAATAAAATGTGTGATTTTCGGTACTGCTTACTAAAATGAACCAATATTTGGACGATCTCAGAGAACCTATATGATGCGTTTCCAGACAGTTATGCACAATGTTACAAAATCGTGCACAGATAGAAGAGTGGCAAAGTGCAGGGGACTCCAGCATTATTTATTTATTTTGCAGTACCCGGGATCGATCTTGACCTTATACTCGGCAGGTAGCTACAGAACCCCTGCGCTACATCCCTGGCCTTGTAACTCAGTTACTATACAGTAGAGGACCCAGATACAGTGTGGTGCCTGATTGTAACTAAGCTTTATGAATACGGAGTCGTGGGGACATAGATGAATAGCTGCCCAGCATGCATAAGGCCCAGGATTTCATCCCTCGCATTGCAAAACAAAGAAACAAACAGTCCACTCATGTTCTAGAATAGTATCAAGATGAATGTTGACAGTTATTTGAAAAGATTATCATATCAAAGTAAACAAATCATTAAAGGATTTGAAAAAACTGTATGATGTTACCATCCTTCTTATTGATGTCTCTTTGTTGAGAAAATAAAGGCTCTTCCTTCATAAAATATTTTTATGTAACATGATATTTTAGTATAAATTAACAACCACTGTCATTCTTTTGTTTTAATTTTAACATGATAAATTCCAATAGCTGTAACCTACCACGTAGGAAGAGGAACCTTCCTGAAAGGAGCCTCCTCTTTGGCGTCAGCTTCAGGGAGATGATCGCTGCTTGCCTGGGGAGCTTGGCCAACCTAAGTCCAGTAGTACAATGTAGATAGAGGCTGGTCGCCCCACACAGGCCAGCAACAGGCAGTAAGCCTTTTGATCATCGCGGAGGGGCTGAGATGGGGCCAGCTGTGGGCACTGTGCGGCCTGCTCCACAGAGCCCCCATGACCACCCTGCTCTCCACAGCCGGGGACCTGCCACACTCTGCACTGTCATGCTCAAGTGCTGGGGTGAGGTGTCCTGACTTCCGGGAAAGGATCGTGAAGGCTCAGGTTTGAGTTCAAATTGGAAGGTGCTGTGTGGAGTGGGCCCTGGGTGGAGGTGAGTCACACTGGCACCGTGACCTGGAAGGGTATTGGCCCGGCCTCCTCCCTTCTCCCCCTTTGCTTCCTGGGCGCCAGGGCATGAATGGCTTTCTCTGCCATGACCTTTCATTGTTCCATTTCTGCCTTGGAACCTGATCATGGACTGAAATCATCAGCTGAAATATACTTCTTTTCTTTCAAATTTCAGGTATAGGATATTTTCTCCCAGTGACGGGAAAGCTGACTAACACAATAGTCTAAAACTCTTAAGTCTCATGAGTCTAGGCTAACACTATTAGGTCCACTTGGCAAGAAGCAAGTATTTCTTCCTGTTCGTGTTCAACCCACAAGGTGATAGCAGAGTGGATTGTGGCCAGAGTCCACTTAGCTCAGTATCCTTTCCACCCACTTAGAGCTGCTTCTGCAGGGGCAGGTTGGGTGGGCAGAGAGGAAAGATGGGAACATCGTTCTGGGATGAATCGCATGCATGAAACCCTTTCCACTGAGCTGATGGGCAGATGGGTAGATAACTGGCTCCTGCAGTCATGTCACAAAGTTCAGCATTGGTAGCATGGCCCCCAGGACATGACCACCACCTGCTGTAGAAATCCTTCCTCCGGGAGTCTCTTTGTTCTAAGCGGGGTCTGCAGCTGACCAGATGAGGCTGCCCACGCTCTGGACATCTGCTTCATACGAAGCTGAGTAATTTGAGTTACTGTCATTCAAAACATCCCCTCAGAACATCCAAAACAACGTCTGAGCAGATGTCTGGGCACCTGATGGCCTGTGCAAACTGATGCGTAGTTATAACATCAGCATGTGGACGCCGTGCCACTCCAGACCGATGCTGTTTCTGGGCTTCGTACGTGGCCATGGAGGTCAGTGAAAATTTGCTTGGAAGAAGTGTTGAAGTGAATCACATGTACAAACACATTGGGTTAATGTTAAACTGCCATAAATTTGAGACACACATTTTTAATAGTTGTAAATTAACATCAAATCAACAGTTTGCTCCCTTAGACATGTAACCTCTACTCCTTCCCTTCCTAATTTACACTATAATACAATTTCACATAACAGCCATGTCAGTCAGCTTAGTCCAAGGCAATTACTTGACTGTTCAAGTTCCAGACCAGCCTGGGCCACACAAAGAGCCCCCGTCTCAAAAAACAAAATTAGGACTATGTAACAAACGATCTAAATTTGAGTATTACAGTGCTCACCTAACTTCTAGAATACCTGAGCTGTGGAGATCTGACCCCGTGTGTGACATGGGCTGCAGGTTTTCTGACAGCCCTGAACAGCTCCACCCCAACTCCATCAGAAGGCGGTATACAGACGGCTTCTTAGCTGCACCAATGAGCGTTGATGCCAGCTGCCCTCGGACCCTGTTTGCTTTCCCAGGGCTCAGACCATCACCCCCAAGATCCAGGAGGTCCTTTTAGCCTCCTGTCGTGTCTGTGTAGCTTTCTGCCAGCCCCATACGAGCAGGGACTCAAATCTCCACCAGGAAAGGAGCCAGAGAGTCCCACTCTGTTATACTTTGGGTCTAGATGTCCCCCCCCCCCCCTGCAAATCTCATGCAGTCATAGGTGGCACTTTCAAAGCTGATTGGATCTAGAGTGTATGGCACGTAGATGCAGGTTATGTGGTTACTGGATGAGTCCCCTGATAGTTTGGTACCACCCTAGTCCCTGCAATGTGGATAAGATAAAAGTGGCACAAAGATCCCTGGGAAGGTTCTCTTGTTGCTTTTCCACCTTGAATCTACCATGAACTGTCACTCTCTGCCACGTGGGTGGAGCCAGACCACCATGGACAGAAACCTCTGCAAACCATAAGCTCAATAAACCTTTTTAACTTTGAGCTCTACATATTTTGTCTCAGCAGTGTGAGAAAGGTAACTAAGACACTCTCCTTCCCCTGCACAGAATGTTCATGCCAACCAGCGCCTCTGATAGGCCACGGGGGTACAGAGCATCTTCTTCCCACAGGGCCACACACTGCACCTGCGTGGGGAGGTGCAGACCCAGCAGAAGCAGAGGCTCTCGTCAGAGGCTCAGTGGGACCTTCCAAGGCCATGACCAGACTGACGAGACTTCCTCTGGGCTCATCTCTTCAGAGCCTTGCACATATCCAGCAGAAGCTTTCAGACTCATCCTAGTTTAAGGACTAGATATGTAACGTACAAACAACATATTGCTTTTTTCTTTGGTTTATCTTTTTCTTAGTACAGGGTATGGAACCCAGGCCCCTCACATGGTGAACTATCTCTCTCTGCCCAATATGCAGAGACTTTTTATTTTGAGACAAGATCTTCCAAAGTCATTAAGTTGTCCAGGTTGGGCTTGAACTTATGATTTTCAGCTTGCTACTGTATTTTTTTTATCAGATTTATTTATGGGTAAAATTTAAGGTTGTTTAATACCGGTGCAAACCTAGGCTCCTTATCTGCATTTGTTTTACTTAGTTTAGCAAATAAATGAAATGCTACTTTAAAAATAAACAAGTTGTAGGCTGGGGATTTAGCTCAGTGGTTCCAGCATCTGCCTCAAGTTTGATCCCTAGTAACCACATACCACTGGGCATAGTGACTCACACCTAGAAGCAATCAGTACCACACACCACAGTGCCAAGATTACTGGCTCATTTGTGTAAGCCCAGCACTCAGAGGCAGAGTCAGGAGGATTCCTATGAGTTCGGTGCTCGCCTAGGCAACATAGTGAGCTCAGGGCCAGCCTGACCTACAAAAGTGAGACCTTGTCTCAAAAAAACCAAGTTGCTGGTTGTAGTGATGCGTGCCTGTACTCCCAGGACTGGGGAGACTGAGGCAGGAGGATTGCTGTGAGTTTGAGGTTAGCTTAGTCTACTTAGTTCAAGGCAAGCCTGAGCTACATAATGAGACCCTGACTCGAAGAATAAAGAGTAGCCAGACACAGTGGTCCACACCTTCAATCTGAGCTACCTCAAGACAGGGAC
>PVIR01035807.1:0-16203 GCA_004026965.1 Petromus typicus | reverse complement strand
ACAAAAAAAAAAAAAAAAAAAAAAACCCCAAACCTAAAACAAAACAAAAAAATAAATGGCAAGTAACATGTACTGATAACTTCCTTCTAGGTTGAATGATCTGACTTCTACTCAAGTCAAACCTAGCATGACTAAAAGGTCAGAAAACAACCCAGTGCAAGATAAGAGAAAAATCATCCATCAGTTACGTCATTTAACTTCATTTACACTCACCTTTCAGATTTATTTTGACGAATACATCCTTCAATGATTTCTTTTACTTCAGGATCAGTGACTTTATTGAAGCTGGCTGGTTTTATGCCCTAGGAGAAAAACGGTTTCTTATTACAAATTAAACCAAAGCCCAGAACAACATGACACTTGTTAAACACTATTTTTAAAATTAAACCAGTTTTAAATGACAGCAGTATATACATACAATATATTTAATAACACTGACAAAGATTTTTGTCACAGTCCTCTATATGAGTGAAAAATTATAACATAAACCTAAGGGGCAAACCTATACATTAAAGAAGGATCCCAAAATATACATACAATAAAATCTCAATTAGAAATAAAAATCCCAATCAATATATTTCAAAGTCTTCTAGAATAGTCAGAAGCAAAGAACTACCATACACTTACATATCTATATCACACATATACAAAAATATACAGACATAGTGGAACATTTGAGAAATTCATATTATTTTACCCTTAAAAATACTAAAATATCAAGAAGACTTCCTTCATGCTAATTACCAGTTCTACACTTTAAAAACAAATAAATGCAGTTTAAAAAATTGATAATGCTCCTACGATAACTGAATTAGCTGCCTAAATCTGCTTGTTTTACATTGTTTCATCTTTCATTTTGAGTCTCAGATTTTAAAAAATTATCCAAGTATTTTACCAGCTGTTTCTCAGACAAAGGGCTACTATCTAGAGTATATAAAGAGCCTAAAAAAACCCAGGCTCCCCAAATTCAAAGACCGAATTCAAAAATGGGCACCTGAAATTAATAGACACTTTTCAAAGGAAGAAGTAAAGCCAACTAAGAAGCATATAAAGAAATGCTCAACATCGCTGGTCATCCAAGAGGTGCAGATGAAGGCCAGGGATTTAGCTCTGGGGTTCCAATGTCTGCCTGGCAGACATAAGGTCCCAAGTTCTATCCTTGGAACCACAAACCACAATGCCGGGCATGGTGGCTCATGCCTGCAATCCCAGCATTTGGAAGGCAGAGGGAGGACTGCTCCAAGTTTGAGGCTCGCCTGGGCTAGCCAGTGAGTTCAGAGCCAGCTTGAACTACAAAGTGAAACCCTGTTTCAAAAAAATAAAAAAATAAGAGGTGTAGATGAAAACAACACTGAGGTTCCAATTTACTCCACAAAGAATGGCTGTTATCTTGAAATTAAGCAACAACAAATGCTAGCAAGGCTGTGGGGAGGAAGGAAACCTTCTCCACTGTCTGTGGAAATGTAGGCTAGTACAACCACTGGGGAGATCAGTGTGGAGATTCCTCAAAAAAACTTGAATTAGAGGGCCGGGGAGTTAGCTCAGTGGTTCCGGCGCCTGTCTTGCAAGCGCAAGGGGCTGGGTTCAATTCCCTGGTAACCACATAACAATACTGGGTGTGGAGACTCACCCCAGCAGCAACCAGTACCACATACCACAGTGCTGGGCGTGGTGGCTCATGCCTGTCATCCCAGCATTCGGGAGGAAGAGGCAGGAGGATTGCTGTGATGTGAGTTTGAGGCTGAGCTCAGGGCCAGCCTGAACCACAAAGTGAGACCCTGTCTCAAAAACAAAACAAAACAAAACAAAACAAAACAAAACAAACTTGAATTAGAGATCCCATTTGACCTTGCTACTCCCCTGCTGGGGATATACATGAAAGAATTAAATGATTCATATCACAGCAACATTTGTGGACCCATGTTCATAGCAGCTCAGTTTGTGACAGCTAAATCTTGGAAACAGCCGAAATACCCATCAACTAGAGACTGGATAAGAAGATGTGATTCTTTTATAGAATGGAGCATTACTTTGCCATAAAGTACGATAAATTTAGAGTCATTTATACTAAAATGAATGTACCTTGAGGACATACTCATCAGTGAAATAAATAGGTCACAGATGTGTAAATACCATATCTTTTCTCTGGTATGAAAAATTGAAGATGTAAATGAGTTCTAAAATGTGTGATACTGTGAAATAGAAAATATTTAAAGGGAAAAGGGGGGTGGGGTAAGTAAAGAAGGGAAAGAAAAAATTTGATGGCTAAAAAAAGCAAAGCTTATGAATATCAGAGGCAGGGGTTGTAAGATGGGCAGGGAAATGGGACAAAATGAGAATTAAATTGTGTCATATACTGGTACAAATTCTCAATGTCAAGTGTGACCATAATGTGTATATAAAATATACCAATAAAATCAATTTTAAAAAGAAGAAAAACAAATAAAAAGTAGTGTTTGATTTAAAGTTGAAAAAAATTATCTAAGTATTATTACAACCATTTAATAAAAGATACCAAATTAAGTAGGAAGCAGAAAAATATACTACAAAAATTGCCATGGATTGAGGCAATCTAAGATCCACTTCTAGGCCTGTTACACAACCTAATAGTACACAAAACTGAAAATTTAGTATCATCTGCTAGATAAAGCAGCTGTAAAAGCAATGGAAATGTGAACTGTGATATGGCATTTTTATAATTTTAATATAAAATAATAAAAGTAAAAGATGGTTATTTTATAGAAAAAGCTCTATATGACCTTTCCACTGGCCTTACACACATTTTTGATCCCTATGTGCTTTTTTCTGCTCCTAAATGAAAATAATTGGGAAACTATAACTTACAAATCAAGTAGAAAATATTTTCTATTTAGGACTACCCAAAATATGAACCTAAACTAACGCAGACATTCCAGCTCTTCTTTCTGAGCTCATTTATTCATTTTGGTAGGACACAGGACTGAACCTAGAGCTTTCGCACTAAGCTACATCCCTATCCCCTTTGCAGTTTTTGGGATAGAGTCTCACTAAATAGCTGAATTGCCCAAATGAGGCTCTAATTTATAGTCCTCCTGCCTCAGCCTCCCACAGTACTGAGCTTACAGGCACAGACCACTATTCTCAGAATTTTTTTCCTGAACTCTTATAGAAGTTTTTAAACTATAGTACCAAAAACTAGAATAGTAAGCCAGGTGCAGTGGCACACTCTGGAAGGCTGAGGAGAGAGGGTCACAAGTTCAAGCTCAGCCAGGGTTACATAAAGAGAGACTATCTTGAAATTAAAAATTAAAAGAAAAATAGGGGTTAGCTATCTAGTTCAGTGTGAAGGTCCTAGGTTAAATCTCCAGTGCCAAAAAAAAAAAAACAAACCTAGAATAGTGTAAGTAAGCCTAACATAACCATCACTATTTTCAGTAACAATGATTAGTGTATCAACCTTGTTTCAGCTATCTATCTGCAGACCTTCATATCCTGGGGTATCTTTTTTTTTTTTTTTAGGTTTTTTGAGACAGGGTCTGGCTTTGTAGTTCAGGCTGGCCCTGAGCTCAGCCTCCAACTCACATCACAGTAATCCTCCTGCCTCTGCCTCCCGAGTGCTGGGATAACAGGCGTGAGCCACCACGCCCGGCACTGGGGTATGTGGTACTGCTGCTGGGGTGAGTCTCCACGCCCAGTATGGTATGTGGTTACCGGGGAATCGAACACAGGGCCCTTATGCTTGCAAAACAGGCGCCGGAACCACTGAGCTAAATCTCCGGCCATCTTGGGGTATCTTAAAGCAAATCTAAGGTAATAGGTCTGTTTATCCATTAATTTTTCAGTTTACATCTCTAATTAAAAAAAGACCTTTGCAGGGGCCAAGGATCTAGCTCAGTGGTTCTGCCACCTGCTTTGCAAGTGCAATGTCCCAAGTTTGACCCCCAGTAACCACATATCACAATGCCAGGCATGGTGGCTCACGCCTGTCATCCAGCACTCAGGATACTGAGGCAGAGGATTGCTGTGAGTTTGAGGCTCACCTGGGCTACATAGTGAGTTCAGGACCAGCCTGAACTACAAAGCAAGACCTTGTCTCAAAAAAAAGACCTGTGTAGGGCCGGGGAGTTAGCTCAGTGGTTCCGGCGCCTGTCTTGCAAGCGCAAGGACCCGGGTTCGATTCCCCGGTAACCACATACCTATACTGGGTGTGGAGACTCACGCCCAGCAGCAATCAGTACCGCATACCACAGTACCGGGCGTGGTGGCTCATGCCTGTAATCCCAGCACTTGGGAGGCAGAGGCAGGAGGATTGCTATGATGTGAGTTTGAGGCTGAGCTCAGGGCCAGCCTGAACCACAAAAGTGAGACCCTGTCTCAAAAAACCTTAAAAAAAAAAAAAAAAAAAAAAGACCTGTGTAAAAAGAATCATGTCATTCATTATTCCTCCTAAAATGATCATGAACAGTCTTAATATCTAACATACAGTACACATTCAAATTTTCAAGACTGCCTAAAGGATGTCTTTTATAATTGGCTTCACCAAATCAAGATCCTAACAAGGACCACACATGTGCTAGAAATGGCTCCTAGCAACTTATAAATAATTTTCAGGAATTTTACAAGCTAATTATTAATCAGCTATTTCTTAAATATTGAATTGTGTAAACTTAAACAATACTAAAAAGACAAGGCAATAAATACTGAAAATATTTCTCATTTTACATTTTACTATTATTCATGTATTCAAGGTTGTTTATACAGATATTATATATCTGGTAGAAATGGCATATAAAAAGTACCACTATGCATCCCTTCTTGACTCTGATGTGAAGTCATACCAGTAACTTGATAACAGCCATAGCAAGAGAATTTACACCACAAAATATCAGTATATACAAAGAATCAATGCTTTATTTTTTTTCAGAGACTCAGCTGTTAAAGATTTAGCAGCTCAACACTACTTGTAAGTCTCTTATAATGTATAGAAGACCTCTTTTGCATGAAATTGTTTTGTTGGAGAAACTAGATCATTTGTCCTACAGAATGTCTCACACTCTGAATTTTGCTCTTTTATCTGTACATTTCCTCAAAAACAGTAATACAGAGTACCTATGACCTAGAGGGGTCATAGAAAGCCTATCTCACTGTACCTGTTAAATCATTACTGTTACACAAACTTAAACCAAAATCAGGAGGATTTTGTGGGGTTTTTTCTTCTTCTGTCTGCAGCTGTACACATGCTAGCCAACTACTCTACCACTTAATACCTCTGGTCCTCAAATTAGGCTTGACTAAGTCAGTTTTAGCAACTTCAACAAGAAACATAGAAATTTATGAAGTGAAAACAATAAAATTATACTTACACTAGTTACTTTACGGTATATTTGAGCTGCATTCTGGCACTCAGAATAAGGGTACTCTGAAGTTGCCATTTCCAACATACACATTCCAAAAGCATAGACATCAACGGATTCATCGTAGTGCTCTTCATACATCTCTGGAGCCATAAACTCAGGAGTTCCTATAACATATTACATTTTAATTAAAGAGAAAAATGTATAGACTAAGATTCCTTTCCCAAATAATACCTGTGTTAACTTCTGTTTAATTTGCTTAAAAAAGCAAATTTAAAAGTATAAAATTTGGGGTGGAGGATTTAGCTCAGCAGCACAGTGCCTGCCTGGCAAGCACAAAGACTGAGTTCAACTCTCAGTACCCCCTCAAAGTATAAAATTTGTATTATTTATACAAAACAAAAAATTTTAATAACTTTCCACACTGATAAAGTATAATTTATAATGTTCAACATTAGGTTATAATTAATGTTTTTATTTCTATCGATTTTAGTTCATATTTTTCTGAATTAACTTAGTAAACTGTTTTCCTTAAGTTCTCAGAACTTCTCAGTGACCCTAAATATACCCCTCAAAAGAAATGCATTAAGATATCTGTGAAATAAGTCAATATAAAGTATTTCAAAACAAATTCAGTCTAGGCTAAGGTTTGGTAAATTTTTCTGTGAAGAACTAGAGTAAGTATATTGTACTTTGTGGTCTATAATATCTGTCACATAACTATTCAGCTCTGTAACGCAAAATCTATAAATCTATAATTTATAGATTAAATTATAGATTTAATTAAAATCTACAATCTATAAATTAAGGGATGTGGCTGTGTTCCAATAAAACTTCATTTATAAAAATATTCATTGGGCCCTATTTCACCCAAGAACTATAGTTACTTGATTCCTATTCCAGAACTATACAATAGGTATACCCAAGCAGTAAACTATAAAATGTTAATCACCAATGACACTCTTAGCAAATGATGTGCGCATTAAGGTAGCCAATCCTAGATCACCAATCTTCACAGATCCAGTGGGTCCTGTGATGAAAATATTATCACACTTCAGATCCCGGTGAATAATTGGAGGAGTCCTTGTGTGCAGGAACTGCAATCCCTTTAAAATTTGCCTGCACCAGCTCCTTAAAACCTTTGGTTTCATGACTTTAAATCGTTTTAAGTACCTATGCAAAAAGAAATAGAAGACAATATATAAATAAATATTCTCATCTTATTGTATGAACATTATCAGGGTAAATCACATATGCAAGGTGAAATTATATACACTATAAGTGATATTTATTGTTTGTTATGGAAAACAACTATTTAAATTTAACACCCCATTCTCAGACATCCAAACTTTCTGTGATTAGGACGTTCAATTTCAATCTAACATATTACAGGCCCTTAAATAAAGTCTGACCTTTCCCCCAAAAAGACATCTCATCAAGTATAGCTTTTTGTTTTAGGCAGTTCTGGGTATAAATTTAGAACCTCTCGCATATGAGGAAAGTACACCACTCTACCACTGAGTTACATCCCCAGCCTATGTTTTAAAATTTTCCAGTACTGGGGGAATCAAACCTGGGAGCACTCTACTACTGCGCAATACAACATCCCTAGCTTTCTAAATTTATTTTCTTAATGTGGACATAGGGTCTTTCTACGTTGCCTGCCATCACCTCAATTTGCAATATTCTGACCTGAGCTGCCTGAACAGCTGTGTTAACAGGTATGATGAGCCACTGCACCTGGCAAATACAGTATTTTTTTTTTTTTTTTGAGACAGGGTCTCACTTTGTAGTTCAGGCTGGCCCCAAGCTCAGCCTTGTACTCACAGCAATCCTCCTGCCTCTGCCTCCCGAGTGCTGGGATTACAGGCGTGAGCCCCCACACCCTGCACTGTGGTATGTGGTACTGGTTGCTGGTGTGCGTGAGTCTCCACACCCGACATTGTATGTGGTTACAGGATTGAACTCTGGACATTGTGCTTTCAAGGCAGGCGCGGGAACCACTGAGCTAAATCCTTGGCCCCAAGTACAACATTTTTAATTTATACCAGGTGGACATTTTTGGAATAAAAGTATAACTTTTAAAAAGCCTGATTTACTTCCTAATAATGTTCACAACAGGGGCTGACTACATAAAATGTAGCACAAAACTGCTAAGAATCAAAAGGCATACTGTACATTCAATTATTTACAACTTAGTACAGTATCAACTGAAAAGTTGTGTTTAGAAAGACTACAATTATATAGCATCGCTCACTAGATTATGTGAACTTGGTCAATCCCTCACTTATTCTCTTTTAAAGAATGAAATTATGATTTCCAATTCTGGAATTCAATGATATGTCACAGGTATTAAACTTTTAGTGCTATAACAATTTTATTAATATCCTTTTTTATGATAGTAGAGCAGTGGTGTGAACCTACAGCAGATGGCCACAGTTGGCTTTTCTATCACTGAAAGCTCTAAAATTCCATAAATTCTTTAATAAAGCATTAGTTTTTTGTTTGTTTGTTTTTGTGAGACAGGGTCTCGCTTTATAGTTCAGGCTGGCACTGAGCTCACTGTGTAGCCTAGGCAAGTCCCAAACTCACAGTGATCCTCCTGCCTCTGCTTCCTGAGTGCTAGGATTACAAGTGTGAGCCACCATGCCCAGCACTGTGCTATGTGGTACTGATTCCTGGTGGGCAAGAGTCTCCATGTCTGCCATTGTGGTATAAGGTTACCAGGGATTGAACCCAGGCCTCTGCACTTGAAAAGAAGATGCCAAAACCACTGAACTAAATCCCCGGCCCAAAGCATTAGTTTATAAATAACTTATTACTCCTGAAAATTATTTCCAAATTAAACTTCATTGGTACTATCTGTATCAACTTACGTCTTTAAGGTTCCTGATGTCATTAGTTCAGTCACTAATACAATACATTTTTTTCCTTTTAAGATAGACTCCCAAGAATCATAAAATCGAACTATATTGGGATGCTGAAGACCTTTCAACATCTCTGCTTCTTCCTTGAACCTTTGCTGCTCAGCTTTGGTTAACTTCCGGTCCTAAAAATGGAAAGAATAAGTTCCAAATTAAAGTCATACAAATTTTCATACATATTTCTAACACCAGTAAGCTGAGTGCTTTATTGTATGCATATTTTTTTGGGAGGGGGAATCTATGTAATGATGACTGGTATCCTTCACAAGTAGGAAATGCAGCAGTTATAACATCTCATTAAGTATGGTATAAGCCCACATACACAATACATCAGCACCTCAGGTGTTGAGGACGTAGCTCTTGCTTAGCACTGCCAGGCCCTGGGTTCAATCCTTAGATCATAAAAGAAAATCAATTACTTTGAAAAACATCTTAAGATGAATTGAGAAAAGGTAATAAAGTAGGTAACAGGGATGCCTCTCTGAGAAATATTCAAGTTTTTATATATATAAAATCTATAAAGTCAAACCAAGAATAATCAAAATGTAAGACACTTGGACATTCTGGCTTACTTTCTGAATCGCAAAAATAAAAGTGCTCTAGATTTTCAGACAAATATAAGGCTGGCAAACAGTGAAATACCTTCAAATAGGCACTGGAACTCTAACATACTACATTAAATGCTTGGAACTCTAACATACTACATTAAATGCTTGAATTCAAAGGAGAAATGTTTACAGAAGTCTGAGAAAGGACCATAACCTAAAAAATTCTGAACTCAGAGAAGCTATCAATAAAATTCAAAGGGGGAAAACGCCTACATCTCTAGACAACAGAGAAAGAGAAAAATATACCAACCCCATACAC
This sequence comes from Petromus typicus, assembly GCA_004026965.1. Lineage (NCBI taxonomy): Eukaryota > Metazoa > Chordata > Mammalia > Rodentia > Petromuridae > Petromus > Petromus typicus. Next base: position 7,079 of record PVIR01035807.1, on the reverse strand, counting down.
TGACTAAAAATTTCTTTAAAAAGTTCAATAACAATGTGGCATTAGCAAATACAGTCAACTATCTCTGCTTCCTGCCACTATGACATGAACTGTTTCTACTCTGCAATGCCCCTCCTACCATGCTGACCTGCCTTGGAACCAGCCAATTATGGACAGAAACCGCTACAAAATAAACCTTCCCTGCCTAGGGAAAAAATATACTCATTAGAAAGAGAAGGTGTTAGCCTGGGCTTGGTGGTACTTGTCTGTAGTCCCTGCTACTTAGGAGGCTGAGGCAGGAAGATCATTTCAGACCATGATTTTAAAACCACCCCATGCAACAAAAAGAAAGATCAAATATCAAGGGGAAAAAAAGGTTTGACACACAACAATAAGTGATAAACTATCAATAACATTTACTTACCATTATACCTAAGTAATAATGGCTAATATACTGTGATTGGTCAAGCTGAGTTTTCTCAGCATTAATACAGAACACGCAGAGACAGCACTCTAAATGGCTGAGCCAGAAGGACTGCAAAGCTCACACACACAAACTTAGCAAGACCTTGTCTCAAAATAACAACAAAAAAAGGGAGTCAAGGATGAAACTCAAGATAAACACCCTAAATCCAATCTCTACTACTTGAAGATATATACACAAATTTCACAAAAATGATATTCTATGTGTACTAATATAGGCAGATCACTCAAATATACAAGTGACAAAAGTAATTAAAACTTTGACACTTTGTATATAAAAAAGAACCCTGTTGAACAGTGCTATATTTTCTTGTATATATTTAACAGTGCTATATTTTCTTGCATATATTTAAATGCATTTTTAAAAAATACTAGATAGATAAACAATGTGTAAACTATCTTTTACACATTGAAAACTACTTTACACACTGAAAATTAGTATTGTATTAAAAACTAAGGCCAGAGCCAGGGATTTAGCTCAGTGGTTCCAGTGTCTGCCAGGCAAGCACTAAGTCCCGACTTTCATCCCTGGTATCACATACCACAATGCCAGGCATGGTGGCTCATGCCTGTAATCCCAGTACTCAGGAGGCAGAAGCAGGAAGACTGCTATAAATTTGAGGCTAGCCTGCTCTACACAGTGAGTTCAGGGCCAGTCTGAACTACAAAGGGAGACCCTATCTCAAAAAACTAAAAATACACACATACATACATACATACCTACACACTAGGGAAACATTGACAAGAAAAAGTCTTTTCCTCAGATGACAATCATACCTACTAATCAATAGGCAAGATCTAAAATTTGGTCGCTTAAGATTTTATTGTTTGTGTTTGACTTTTTGTTGTTTTTATAGAAGTATTTTCTTGTTTTGTTTTTTGTTTTTCTGAAACAGGGTCTCACTTTGTAGTTCAGGCTGGTCCTGAAATCAGCAATCCTCCTGCCTCTGCCTCCAGAGTGCTGGGATTACAAGTGTGAGACAACACATCCAGCATTGTGGTATGTGGTACTGATTGCTGGTGGGTGTGAGTCACTATGCCCCTGGCATTGTGGTATGTGGTTACTAGGGATTGAACCCAGGCCCTTGTGCTTGCAAGGCAGGTGCCAGAACCACTGAGCTAAATCTCCAGCCCTGTGTTTGACTTTTTCATTCATCTGGAATTAAACATTCCAGCTAAAATATTTTCTTCTAGGATTCAGATATGCCCAATCTGTGAGGTGCCTGGCTTGTCTGGGCCACATTGAGTAAAACACTGTCTTGGTCCACATATAAAACCTATAGTATAACTAAGTGTAAGTAAGAAAACTTCTTTTTTAAATATATTTTTTATTATAACAGGCATGTCCAGCTCAATATTGTGTACATTATACAATATTGTGTCTCCATTTGTACTGGGTTCTGCACCAGTCTGTTCCTACACCAAAGCTGCCACAATGTCCGAAAGAAAGGTGACTCCAGTATGTTTAGTAATGTCAGGCATGTCACTTTCTTATTTTTTTCTTACCTATTTACATTCCATATAGACAGTAAGGTTACATTTCTAATTAAACTTAGAAAAAGAATCATTTGGGGTCAGGTGTAGTTCAGTTTTTTAACAGTGCCTTTCCTAGAGCAAAATATTTTAATTTTGATGAAGTGAATTTTTTTAAGACAGGGTCTCCCTTTGTAGTTCAGGCTGGCCCTGAACTATGCAGCCCAGGCTAGCCTCAAACTCATGGCAATCCTCCTACCTCTGTCTCCCAAGTGCTGGAATTACAGACGTGAGCCACCATGCTCAGCATTGTAGTATGTGGTACCAAGGATCAAACTCAGAATTTTGCACTTGCTAGGCAGACACCAAAACCACTGAGCTAAATCCCTAGCCTGGACCATAGTTTTGTTGATTCACCCATGAACACTATCTCCAACCAAAAGTCAATGACTTTCTTGTTTTCTTCTAGAAATGTAAGGTTTTACTTTCAGATTTATGATCTGTTTTGAGTTAATTTTTATATAAGCTATGAGAATTAGGTTGAGGTTCTTTTCAAATATACATGTGCAACTCTTCCAGGAGCTTTTGTTGAAAAGGCTATACTTTCTATGTTTAACTGCCATTGCACTTTTTAAAAAACATCATTTGATCATATCTGTTTAGATTTATTTTTAGACTCTGTTGTATTCCATTGATCTCTGCTGTGTTCTATTATTTCTTTGCCAACACCATAAATGTTTTAACTTTGATACCTTTAGAATAAAACAGGAATCAGCTAACACAAATTCTCTCCATTTTGTTCTCCTTTATCCAAATTATTTTAGTTCTTCTAGGTTTATTTGCCATTTCCTAATAATTTTATTCAGTTAGTTAGGTTTTAGTTCTGGGAATTAAACACATACTCTACCACTGAGCTACTTGCCCAGTGTGTTTTCCTGTAATAAATGTCTTCATTTGTTTTGGAATCACATGTGTGAGGGATTCTGAGTTGACTCTTGCTCTGCTGTCCCAAGGCAATCATTGCTCTGAAAGAAACTCAGTGCCATCCTGCGTCAGAGAAGAAATTAGAAACTCATAATTTCCAGGAATACAGTCAATCAACAGCAGGGAGTAATAAAGTTATCTTTCTTCTATTTGTATTGCTGTTTACTGGCTTGTTTTTTTTTCACATCATATGGTTTGTTGATACATTTCTTGATATAAAACTGTTCTTAAATTCTAGAGTTTTGATTTGTGTGTTTTACAGACTAAAACAAAGGTCTCATATATACAAGGCAATCTATCACTGTGCTAGACCTCAGGCGCTAGTCTTAAATTCTTAAAGCAAAATGCAAGGCTGGCAATGTGGAGCGTACTAGGCAAGCACTTGACTTCTGAGCCATGCAATTAAGCCCTCTGGTTTTTCTTATCAGTTTCAGGCATCATTTTTCAGAGAACCAAAAAAAGTATAGCTTTATTTATCCTGATATTTTTATTTCTTCCTTCAAATATTTTTAATTTTCCCTCTTCCTTCTTTTTGCTGTTATTTTCCTAGTATCTTAAATCTTCAATTTCTAGTAGTGGTACTCACCTGTAATCCCAGCTACTTCATCAGCTAAGACCAGAGGAATCCGAGTTTGAGGCCACCCTGGGCAATTTAGTAACAGAGTATCCCAAAAGAAAAAAGAACTAAGGACACATCGCAGTAGTGGAGTGTCCCTGGCTTCAACCCCTACTACCAGAAAAAAAAAAATTCCTTAAGGATATAAAGTTCTATATTCCAATCAAATGGAGTTTGTGGATTATAGTATTCAACTGCTTTGTATTTATTCATGTTTTATGTATTATTTATGTCCTATCTGAAAGACATGCATGTGAACTTTTCCACTACATCTATCCTTTTTAAAATCAATTAGAGGCCAAGGATTTAGTTCAGTAGTTCCAGTGCCTGCCTAGCAGGCGCAGGGTTCCGAGATCCCTGGTACTCAAATAAATAAATAAAAAACATAAAATGAATTAGATATTTCAAATTGATTGGCTAAATGATTCTTGGTTTTAGTTATTTCTTCTAACAGGATGAAGTCTAACTTTGTAATATTATGTCTGATGTTTAATCTGATTTTCCATTTTCTTTGATAGTCATTAATGTTGCCACTCTTGCTTTTTCTATACTTGTTTTATCTTTATTTTAACCTTCATGACAACTGTAAGTGTTTTTACTAAATAGTACATGTGGGTTTTAGCTTTTACTATCCTCCAACAGTCTTGAGTTTTTGCTTTAGTTTTTTTCCCCAGGCAGGAGATTGCAAGGCTAATAACCTACCACTCACTCCCACCCACCTTTTAAATTTTTATTTATTAATTTTGAGATAAGGTATTGCTAACTTGCCCAGGCTGGCCTCAAACTTGCAATCCTTCTCCCTCAGCTTCTTCAGCAGTTGAGAATACAGGCATGTATCATGCTACACAGCGATTTTGAGGCTTTTGGTTGTTGTTTGGGGATGGGAGGGTTACTTTTTATTCCTCTGGAGGTTTTTAATAAGTAAATGCAGCATGTCCAATTTAATACAGTAAATGATGCATTCCAATTTTACTCATTTTATTTATATACTGGTACCTCAGTTCACTAACAGTTCTTTCCATGATTCTGGTCAGAAACCAAGTTGGATGAGAATCAAATCAAATTCAGTACTTAGGTTCAATATTGACCTCATGGGGAAATTGATTGGGCTTGCAATCAATTCAGTTTGCAATCAAAATTGTGGAAAAAATTAAGTCTGTGAACCAAGAAACCACTGTAAAAATCACCTTTATTTTTTCTTTCCTTTCTACTATTTATCTGTTAGTGTATGTTGGTAGAACATAATGATGACTTTCATTGTGGGTATTTGGTACATGTACATGACACATCTTAATTCTTTTCCATATCCCCTTCCCCTTCTCCCCCTTCCTTCTATATCCTAGTCCTCTTCCCATGTGTAAAACATCTATCTCCCTATATCCCTTTTATCCATCTTTTATTTTGCTCTTCTTTACACTTTGGATTTCTCATATAAGAAAAACTATATGGTAAAGATTTTGTTCATAAAATCAGCCCACCCAAATTTAAAGACCCAATTCAAAAATGGGCATCTGAAATGAACAGATATTTTTCAGAGGAAGTGGTAAGAGCAGCTAAGAAGCATATGAAGAAATGCTCAACATCATTAGTCATTCGAGAGATGCAGATGAAAACAACACTGAGATTTCATCTCACTCCACATAGAATGGCTGCCATTTCAGATTCAGCCAACAGCAAATGTTGGTGAGGCTGCGGAGAAGAAGGAACCCTTCTCCACTGTTGGTGGGACTGTAGAATCATACAACCCCTGTGGAGATCAGTTTGGAGATTCCTCAAAAAGCTAGAATTGGAGGTCCCATTTGACCCGGCCATCGCTTTGCTAGGTATATACACACAAGAATTAAAAGACTCATATCACAGTGACATATATGCACCCATGTTTATAGCAGCCCAATCTGTGATTGCTACATCTTGGAAACAACCCAAGTGTCCATCAACTGGAGACTGGATAAAAAAGCTGTGGTTCTTCTACAGAATGGAGTATTACTCTGCCATAAAAAATGATAAGCTTGAATCATTTATACTTAAATGGACATACCTTGAGGATATCCTCATAAGTGAAATAAATAAGTCACAGATAGGTAAATATCACATCTTTTCTCTGGTATGAGAAAATAAAGATGTAAATGAGTCCTATCACTGTATGTTATATATTGTGAAATAGAAAATGCTCAAAGTAAAATAGGGTGAAGGGGGAAAAATAATGAGATTATAACAAAAAAGTAAGGAAACAAATTTTATGTATATGGGGGGGCAGTAGGGTGGGTAGGGCTATGGGAAAAAATGAGAATTAAGTTGTGTCTTATACTGGTACAAATCCCCATTATGGAGTACAATCATGATGTGTATATGTAATGTACCAATATAAAGATTTTTTTTAAATAATAATAATAAATTAAAAAATAATAATAATAAAAATTTAAAAATAAAAAAAAAGAAAAACTATGCGGTATTTAAGCTTGTCTGTATGATTTATTTCACTTATTATTATATTTTCAAGATGCATACATTTTCTTACAAATAACTCCAGCTTATTCTTTATAGCAGAGAAATGCTCCATTATGCATAGAGATCACATCTTCTTTAGCAATTCACATGTTGATTGACATATAGGCTGCTTCTAAGATTTAGCTATGATTAATTGTGCTGCTATAAACATAGGTATGCAGGTATCCCTGTAATATGATGTTTTGACTCTTGCAAGAAGATGCCTCATTGGGAGAATAGCTGGGTCTAAAGGAATTTCTAGTTTTAGTGTTTTCTTTTTTCTTTTCGGGGGGTTTTTTGAGAAAGGATCTCACTATGTTGCTCAGGTTGGCCTTAAACTCACTCCGTACCCCACACTGATCTCAAACTCATGGTGATACTCCTGCCTCAACCTCCAAGAGCAAGGATTACAAGTGTGTGCCATCACACTTGGCTTAGATTTACTTTTTAAACTAATCTCTATACCAATTCCCCTAACTGTTGTTCTAGTTTATGTTCCAACCACCAATGTAAGAAGGTTCTTTTTCTACCACAGCCTTGAAAGTATCTTTTTGTTGTTTGATTTCTTAATGATTGCCATTTTTTCTGGAGTGAGATAAAATCTCAGTGTTGTCATCACTTGCTTTTCTCTAATGACCAACAATGTTGAACCCTTTATATGTACTAGTGGGCCTTTATATTTCTGACTGCCTAGGGCCCAATATTTAGCTCAGTGGCACGGTACCTACATAGCAAGCACTAGGGCCCGAGTTGGACTCCCTGTTATTACAAAAAAAGGGGGCGGGGGGAGCTGGGATTTAGCTCAGTGGTTCCAGCACCTGCCTTGCATGCACAAGGTCCTAGGTTCAATCCTCGGTAACCACATACCACAATATCAGGCATGGAGACTCACGCCCACTAGCAATCAGTACCACATACCACAGTGACGGGCGTGGTGGCTCATGCCTGTCATCCCAGCACTCAGGAGGCAGAGGCAGGAGGATTGCTGTGATGTGAGTTGGAGGCTGAGCTCAGGGCCAGCCTGAACCACAAAAAGCGAGATCCTGTCTCAAAAAAC
>PVIR01035806.1:0-16206 GCA_004026965.1 Petromus typicus | reverse complement strand
CATGAAACAGTTCTTTGCCCAAACGAATTTTCTTCTGTCTTTTCTCTTCTTACAGTCATAGTCACTTCTATCTGAAGTGAGAGTTCTCAGCTTCAGTCCTACGAGTCAGCTTAACTCTGGGTGTTCTCGGTTGAGTAGCCTCTTGCCCTTTCAGTGACTAATCCAACTAATAATTCATTCCTTATGCTGCCATCGTCACATGTTGTGACAGTGCCACTGTCTCCAAACAGTTACAGATTCACAGGATCCTAAGTGCTGAGAAAGAGAAGAACAAATGAAATTTGGGGGCTCTATCCTATTCCTGCCTTGATTCCCCAATGCATATCTATGCTCTGATCTTCCGCTCCACTTTCCAACATCATCACATCAGTGATACACCTTACACCATGAACCTCAATGCCCTTTTGTGCTCTGCTCAATCTTACCATGAGTGTGAGTCCTATGGGCCTGTCACAGACCAAAAACACTCAGTCAATTCATTGTGATGGCATTGACTCCACTTTAGTATTTTAGCTTTCTTTTTTATCTTTTCTTCTCAGAATCTTAGCAGCTATTTATTTGAATTTACTGGTCTCCAAGGCCCCAGTTTCAAAGGCTGGCTTTATCATTTCTCCCAATAAGCCTAGATTCCCACTGGTAAATAGAACTCTTCATGTGATCAAAACCCATAGTTTTGTAAAGGGCATATAATGCCCTGTAACCCTAGTTTATAGATTCTATGCAATATTGTAGCCTTGGTGAAGAGACCACTGGATTTAAATTTAGAGGGGTTTTCATCCTGGCTTTGCTTTTAACCACCAAAATAAAGAAATACTGTAATATCTATTCTTTGCTTAAAATGTGCTTATTTCTCTTCTAAGCACATTCTTCACAGAGATTATGTAAAGCAGTATTTTTTTTTGCTACTTAACAGATAAGGCTTAGAGAACTATAAAATATAAGCTATCTATGTGAAAACAAAAATCCTCTTCTTCTCATCTAAAATATCAGTTCTCAAGTGTTGCTGGGGAATCTCGGGTCAAAACTAGTTTCATAACCATACTCAGATTTCTTTTTATTCTAAATTTCTCAGTAGTGAAGAATAGAGTACAATAGACTGAATTTAGAAGCAAGTCTAAGAATTCAACTATTCAGGATATGAAATCAACACACAAAAATCAATAGTGTTGCTGTATACCAATAATGAACCCACCATGAAAGAAGTTAGAAAATACTATTCATAATAGACTAAAGAAACATTAAATACTTTGGAATTAACCTAACGTGACAAATGAAAGACCTCTATGACAAAAACTATAGTACTCTAAAAAAACAAAAAAACAACAAGAAAAAGACAGCCAGGATATCAGAAAATAGAGAGCTATTTTCCCTGTTCCAAATTGGCAGAACCAATATTGCTAAAACGGTCATACTTCCAAAACTAATTTATAAATTTAACATAATCCAAATCAAAATACTAATACCTTTGCTCACAGAGCTAGAAATTGTTTTCCCTAAAATTCAAATGGGTCCAGAAGAAACTCAGCATAGCAAAAAGCAGTCGTGGAAACAAGATCAAAGTGGAAAGCATCACAATCATGGATTTCAGGTTATATTACCAAGCTACAGTCATTAAAACAGCATGATACTGGCACAAAATAGACATAACGATGAATGGAACAGAACAGAGGAGCAGAAAGAACCTCAGGCATACTGGTCCATCTGATCCTTGACCAAGAAGCCAAAAATATATTCTGGAAAAAAAAAACCCAAAAACAAAACCCAAAAACCTCTTTAATCAATAGTGCTGGGCAAACTGGCAACACATGAAGAATATCGAATCTAGATTTATATTTATCATCATAAACTAAAATACAATAAAAATGATTCCAAGACTTCTATATTAAAATAGAAAAACTTTACTAGAAGATAGAACAGCCAGAATGTCCGTCAACTGGAGACTGGATAAAGAAGATGTGGTTCTTTTATAGAATGGAATATTTCTCTGCCATTAAAAATGATAAGATTGAGTCATTCATACACAAATGGATATACCTTGAGGACATCCTCATAACTGAAATAAATAGGTCATGGATGTATAAATATCATTATTTTTCCTCTGGTATGAGAAAATGAAGTTGTAAGTGAGTTGTAGTATGTATAGTTGATATTGTGAAATAGAAAATATTTAAAAAGAAAGAGGGTGTAGGGGTAAATAATGAGGAGAAAAAGAATGTGACAGTAATTAAGAAAAAAGGAAACAAAAAGTATGTATATAGGGGGTGAGGGGTTGTAGGGTGGGCGGAAAGGGGAAAAAATGAGAATCAAGTCATGTCATATTCCGGTGCCAACCCTCAATGTTGAATGCGATGATGATGTGTATTCATAACGTACCAATAAAGATTTAAATTTTTAAAAAAACATGTAATAAGCAAAGCTTCCTTAAAAAAAAGTAAAAAGAATAGACAAAACTCTTGAAGACACAGCATAGGTAAAACTTTGTGAACAGAAAGAACCTCAATGACCCAAGAAATAACATCAAGAATCAATAAATGAGACTATATCAAATGACCAAAGGAGTGAAAAGATGTCCCACAGGATGGGAAAAAATTTTTTTTCAGCTATTTCAAAAGAGGATTAATAGCTAGATTATATAAAGAACTTTAAAAACATTAGACATCCCTTTCAAAGACTCAATTAAAATTGGGCAACTGACATACAGACTTCTCAGGAGTACAGTACATACAGTATAGGAAAAAAGTTCACCATTATTAGTCATTAGAGAAATGTAAATTAAAATAGCACTGAGATTCTATCTCACCATCAAGAAATCAAATAACATCATCAAGAAATCAATAACAACTGTTGGCAATGCTGTGGGGAAAAAAGAATCCTCCCACATTGTTGGTGGGAATGTAAACTACTGCAATCACTATGGAAATTAGTATGTAAATTCCTCAAAAAAATTAAAGCAGACATTTAATTGGATCCAGCCAGTCCCTTTTTAGGTATCTTTTCAAAGGAGTTAAAGGCATCACATTGCGGTGGTAGATGCATACCTATGTTTGTACCAGCACAACTCATAATACCTAAATTGAACAGACATATGTGTTCATCAACGGATGAATGGATAAAGAAAATGTAGTATTTATATACAACGAGTACTAGTGTGAGACTAGGGTGTCACAAAAGATAAATTTGAACCATTTGTAGAAAAATCAATGCATCTTGAGTTTATAATATTAAGAAGAAATAAATTAGACACAGGGTCAAATACTGTTTGTTTTTCTTATATCAGAAACCCAAAGTATAAGTAAGCTAAAGAGAAAAATAAATGATAGATAAAGGGAAATGAGGAGATCGAGCTTTTTGCAAAAGGAAAGAAGACTAAGATACTGGGGGGGGGTGAGAAAACGGAAAGAGGAGAGAGGGAAGTAAAGTGAATTAAGATGAACTATTTACATTTACTAACTCCTCACAATGAATGTAATCATTATATATTGCAAATATATACTGTACTTAAAAAAGAATCTAATAATTAATTTTTACACAAAGAAGTATAAAACAGTATTATCTGCTGTAACTGCTTTCTTTAACCTTGGAAAATGTAGTTCTTTTTATATGAAAGCATTATTTAAATTAACATTTAATGAAATTGTTCTTGTATTTTTAAGTACAATTTTAAATATTTTAAAGTTTTCATAATGCATTTCTTATACAGTAAATATCTATAGCTACAACACAATTAAAAATTCCATGGAGTTTTCCATAATTTTAAGGGTATAAAATTTTTTGATTGGGAAGCAATATCCTAGATTGATCCAACTATGCAAAGGTAAGCCTATTGATGATTTTCTAAATATCTTCCTTTTTCTGTCATGTATGCAAAAGCAAGCCTACATACACATTCATGCACATATTTTTATATTTTTCCTCACAAATAGAAATATTCTTACATAGCTGTCTTTAAATGCTATTTTGTATTCTTATATGTGTTTGACATAATTTATACCAATTCTTTAAGAAGCTCGAGCTCTATCAGGAAAAGTCTCGTGGTATGCAAGAAGCACAGACAATAGGCAGAGTGGAGCTGGAAGCAGAACAGTCAAAAAAGCTCTTTGCAGAAAGGGCTACTGGTAGTTTACTTTGCTGGGTGACTTCAATCTTGAAAAGGACACTGTGCATGCAAATATCTGAATAGTCCTCATCTGAGTATTGTAAGGTCTGAATTTCTTCTTCTATTTATACTTTATAAAATGAGGAATCCGTTTTGGTGAGAGATAAAAATTTAGTATGTGTTGGGTTTATATCACAGTTTTCTCTAATTATTATCTAGGTATCAGTTACCACTCGCGTGGCCTTCTTTACCAATTCTTGTATACTACTGACAGCGCCACCACAGTGTTCCCTTCCCTCCTATTCTAATGAGCTCCTTCTTCTAGACTCAGTAGCGAGGCATGTTACTGTTTACTATGTTCTAACGCTCAGTAAAACGGACTTGTCTGCTATCACTTTGTAAGTTCTGCAATCCTAGAATTTTATTGGCTTCTAAGATAGAAATCTTATTAGAGTGTACCTCAGAATCTGATGCATCTTCTAAGCTTCTGAGAAGCTATTAGTGAACTAGTTTGACACCTGTGACCTCTGCATATGAGCGAGGCTTTGAGGGGATGAGGGGAAACTTGTGGCTCTGTCTGCTCCACGGGGTACTTCCCCATCTACCCCCCTTTCTTTCTGTTCTTGGTTGAATTCTCTTTGGCACTGGACTTTGTTCTCTTTCCTTTATTGCTCTATTTTTTATCACATTATTTTGACAGGGTGGTTGGTTCTCAGTCTATGTTTCTTATTAGGCATTGGAGGTTTTCTCTATTACCTTATTAATTTTATTTAAATCTAGACAAAGTCTGTTTTTTTTTTCCTTTTCCAGCTTTGGTTTCTAGAAACCTAGTGTATCCAGAAGCAGCAGGTGATTCTTCTCCTATCTATTAATGTATTTTGCTATATTTTCTCAAAACTTGAATATTTATCAATGTCTTAATGTTTTCATTTTGAAGCTATATTATTTTTATCCAAATGCTCCTCTGTGTGTGTGCATACATTTCAGTGTTATACGATGGGAAGACCTTTCCTGTTTATATTCTTTATGTACAATTTTTTTCTCTATTGAGTTTATTGGTACATTTTGTGAATATATTATGATCACATTCACCATTGAGAATTTGTACATGACATCTGATTCCCATTTTTTCCTACTCCCCTAACTTTCCTGCAAGCCCAGGACCCCTATACACATAAGCTTTTTGGAGATCCCATTTGACCTTGCTGTCTCCCTGATGTATATATTCCTGAAAAATTAAGAGCACTGTACCACAATGACAAATGTGCTACCATGTTTATAGCAGCACAACTTGTAGTAGCTAAATCTTGAAAACAGCTCACAAAGTCCATCAATGGGTAAGTGAATAAATAAGATATTTTGCAGCCATTAAGAAAGACAAACAAGACATTTATAGTAAAATGGATGTACTTTGAGGCAATACTCATCAGTGAGATAAACAGGATATACATGTGTAAATACTGTATTGTTTCTCTAGTGTAAGAAACTGAGAGTATAAATGAGGACCAAAATGTATAATAGGGATTGTGAAATTGAAAGAAAATGTTCAAAGTAGACGGGGAGCTGAGAACAGGAGCAGCAGAAAGCAAAGAAGGGAAAGAAAAAAATGATGGTAAAAAGGAAAAAATGTAAACAAAGTTCATGTCCTGTTAATGCACCAGAGTCATAATGACCTGTTTATCTTACAGTAGATCATCCTACCGATGGAAAAGTTCATGGTATTAGTTCTCACTAATTCTTGGAGATTTTTGAACTATAAAGATATTATCTACAGTTAATCAAATGTCATTTCAAATTCCCAGTGTTTATTGCTGTCATCTTATGAGAGTAAGAATGTGCAGCTTCCCTGGCCAGACATCATATCACCAAGTGTGAGCACTGGTGCCAATGCCGGTGACCAGCCCTTCACTAGGTAGTGTACCATGGGCGGACCTGCAGTTAGGGACTCCAGGAACAGCATGTACAGAGGGGAATGCATTGAAGACCTCCAGAAGCAAACAGAGGAGAATCTGCACAGTGGAAAATACCTAATGGAAGATAAAGACAAAAACCAGAAAATCTTTGTTATTTCCCCACTTATTACTGTTAATATGGCATTTGAACTTTGTGATGACAGCACAAAAAATATCAACTATGAAAGTATACAAGAGTGGAACAGTTTGGTTATAAATGAACAATTCCTTGATATGGCAAAAAGGAAGGTGAAAAGAGTAATTTAAATGGCAGCCAAATTTCAAGTCTTAGCCATGGAGAAATGATGTAGATAAATTCAGAAACAACATACAGGCCTAAATATTTACTTAGAAAAACTGACAAAGATCAGTGTTCCCAGACTTGAATTTCACATCCTATTTTTCTTCCCTCTTTGGTGAATGTTTGAAGATGAACCCAAGTAAGAAGTTGAAGTAGCTAAAAGAACCTTCATATTAAATTAATGTCATAAATTTAAACTTGGATATTTAGATTTAATTATACTTAGTATGTGAATTTTAGCTTTATAGGTTCTTAAAAACTCTATGTCAGTGATGGTAAACCTTGTAGAGCTTTTGATGATACAAACAGCCTGCTCCAGCATGCATGTCACAGGTTTGCCACGCCTGTTTTATGCACAAACAGCAAATACTTGCATGAAAGTGATTTAAAGCACAAGAAAGGTTAAATGACTGCTACATCTTGGAAACAACCCAAGTGTCCATCAACTGGAGACTAGATGAAAAAGCTGTGGTTCTTCTACAGAATGGACTATTACTCTGCCATACAAAATGATAAGTTTGAATCATTTATACTTAAGTGGACATACCTTGAGGATATCCTCATAATGAAATAAATAAGTCACAGATAGGTAAATATCACATCTTTTCCCTGGTATGAGAAAATAAAGATGTAAATGAGTCCTAGAATTGTATGTTATATATTGTGAAATAGAAAATACTCAAAGTAAAAGAGGGTAAAGGGGGAAAAATAATGAGATTATATCAAAAAAGAAAGGAAACAAATTTTATGTATATAGGGGGCTGGTAGGGTGAGTAGGGCTATGGGAAAAAATGAGAATTAAGTTGTGTCTTATACTGGTACAAATCCCCATTATGGAGGGCAATTATGATTCATATATGTAATGTACCAATAAAGATTTCAATAAAAAAAGAAAGGTTAAATGAAAAGGTTACTTTCATTTAACACAGGCCCATAATAAATAATAGTATTATTAACTGAACACACTTTACAACAGGCAGAGTTTTTGGCTCAGTGTTTCTGATTTTCTCAAAGATAAATGCAGATTTCATATTTGAGCAATGGCTCAAAGGCTAATATAAGGTTGTCACACCAAGAAGTTATTGAGGTATGTTTTACATACCTTCTACAATGGTAAGGAATGGGTATTAACCAGTTGCCAGAGATGCCACACCCACTACAGATGTCAGCTGTGATCAGTCAGCTGACACTTGGTGAGTGTCACAGATATAAAGCCAGCTTGTGTGTAATTATAGTGCACATGAAGTTGTGAAAATTAAACATGTAATTATAAATTAAGATATGATTAAAGGTATGTATTGTAGATCTTAAGAGAATGACCATGTCTTCCATCATTAGCGTCAAAGGCAGACAATCATTGACATGTCACTTAACCTATGAGATTACAAATTCAAAGAATTTAAAGTACATGCAGCTAGAATGAGAGGAAACTGAACAGTCAAAGGTAGGAATAAAAAATCTGGGAAAATAACTATAGAGCAATTATGGGATATTTTTGCTTGCCACAGATTGACTATCTTTCTAAATTGCTCTTACCTTTGAAGGAAGAAGAAATTATTTTCCAAACCACCATAACAAAAAAATTTCCTGTCTCTGGTGAGTATTCCAATGAATAAATGAGCTGGTTTTACAGAAAAGTACATATTGAAAAGACAAGTGGTCAGCATTTAACATGGATAGGCAGGCTAGCAAGAGACAACTGTAAGTCCAAAATAGACTTTCATAACTATACAGTTACAGATAGTGCTTTAAGAGTACATCAAGTGGGGGCTGGGGATTTAGCTCAGTGGTTCCGGCGCCTGTCTTGCAAGTGCAAGGGCCTGGGTTCGATCCCCAGTAACCACATACCATACTGGGTATGGAGACTCACACCCAGCAGCAATCAGCACCACATACTACAGTGCCGGGCGTAGTGGCTCACACCTGTAATCCCAGCACTCAGGAGGCAGAGGCGGAGGATTGCTGTAATGTGAGTTTGAGGATGAGCTCAGGGCCAGCCTGAACTACAAAGTGAGACCCTGTCTCAAAAAACCTAAAAAAAAAAAAAAGGGAATACATCAAGGGGCAGGATTTAGCTCAAGTGGTACCGTGCATACCTTGAAAGCATAAGGGCTCAAGTTCTCTCCCTGGTGCAACAACAACAACAAAAAAGATGATATCAAGACATTTAGAGGGAAGATTCAGTGCAGGAGGGTAGTAAATGAAAAAATGGCCAAACAATAAAACAAAAAAGATGAAATTTTAGTTCTTTAGACAGGCATACAGATTTTAAAAACTTTTATTCACAAACCAGCATCAATGTTGAATCAAAGTAGTTAGGTATTTATTTTAGATAGACTTAAAAGTTGGCTAGTATCCTGTGTAAAGAGTTAATGAAATAATTATGCTTATTTCTTCGAGCAACCTCTGTTCCACTGTTTACCCTGAAGAGGCATATCTATACATATGATACAACATATGTACAAGGTTACCGATTGTAGAGTGGTTTTTAAAATCTATTCAATTCTTGTCAGTAGGGGCATGATTAAGTAAACTACATGTATCTAGTGAGTTGCTATGGAGCCATACAAATAGACTTTTTTTTTTAGACAAGGTCTTGCTCTGTAGTTCAGGCTATTCTCTTTTATTTAATTCAAATCTTTATTGGTACACTATGAATACACAGCTTTATTGCATTCAACATTGAGAATTTGTATGAGAATATGACATGACTTGATTCTCATTTTTTCCCTTTCCCCCCACCCTGCAACTCCCCACCCCCTATATACATAAGCTTTGTTTCCTGAGGGGAAAAAGAATGTGACAGTTCAGGCTGGCTGTGAACTGATGGCAATTCTCCTGCCTCAGCCTCTTGAATGCTGGGATTACATGCATGCACCATCACACCTGGCAGCCATAAAAATAATTAGGAAGATTTCTACAAATTTATAGGAAATTATTTCCATGGTGAATTGGGAGGGGGGCAAAGAGTTTCATAAAGAATGCCTCTTTTGTCTGTATGACAAAGTAGTTACTTTCACTGTGCAAATTTGATAAAGTGTGAACGTAAGACATAGTAATGAGGAGACAATAAATATTGTATATGATCATGCTACACGCCCAGCATATATATTTTTTTTTAATTTTATGCAAGGCCTTATGAAATCACTAAATTGCTCATTTTGGGCTCAAATTTGGAATTCTCTTCAATTGGTCTTCCAGAGAACCAGTATCCACTAGCATGCTTGGCTTGGTTGTGAATTTTACATAATATAAATAGGAAATGGGAAAAGAATGTAACTAGAACCTTTGCGTTAAGTTCTAGTCTCCTGTAAATCCAATGGCACATTGGGAAGTAATTAATAAATAGGCAGAAATGGGAATTAAAGAAGAAGCTGAGCTTGGGTCTGATCCATGCTACTCTGGGCAGGAAAAGACCCCAGACCCGAGCTTGCCACACCTTTTATTCCACACATTCCAAAAACCCGGAAGGGCATGGCAGACATCTGCAATAGTGCTAGAGAAGCTGTGTAGATCCTGGTGCAGTTCTGCCCTGAAGCATCACAGCATGTGGGACCACTGGAGTCCCTGTTGCGATCAGAGGTGATGGCAAGAGTTAAGTCCCTAAGTCCATCTGCCCACAGGAAAGCTCAGTCAGTATTAGTCCATCTGATTGTGCAATTATTTCTCCCAAATAGGATTGTCCCCGACATACATATATTCAAAACATAGAGTTAAATAATAAGTTAAAAAGAAAACACAGAAAACTGAAAATGCAGAAATGTCCAAATAAATTAATTGTACAACAAAGGAAAATAGAATTAGTTCAAATAATTTTTGAATACAATACTGTTGCATCTTTAGTTATGTCTATTCTGAGAACAAAAATGCAATGCAATCCTGAATGATTTATTATGATTTACTGTTGGATACTGTAAAACTGGTATTAGGATTTTGAAATAGTTTTATGCATGTTATAAAATAAAGCAAAAATGTAGGTCCTAAGATTTTCATTGTAAGAAAAAGGAGACAAAATAAGATATAAATGCATACAATAAAATGTCTAAGATAGTAGATTCTAATAAGAAATATTAGTGTTAATTATTAAATATATATATATATATATTTTCTAGTGATAGCCAATAAAAATACTAAGAAAAGAAGCTACTCTTGACAGCAATGAACTGAGAGTACACAGGTTTTGTTTTCTAAATATCATTGTCCATTAAAGAGAATAAAATTCCATTTGTTGATTTCTTCTGCCAATTCTCATGCTATAGAGGTTTTGTTCAGGAAGTCTTTCCCGAAGCCAATGTCTTCAAGAGTTTTACCTAACCTGTTTTGCAGCAGGCTTAGTGTGTCTGTTCTAATATTTAAGTCACTTATTCACTTTGATTTTAGCTTGGTATATGGTGAAAAAGACAGGTCTAACTTTAGTCTTTGGCAAGTTAAAGATTGGTTTTTCCAGCACCATTTGTTAAAGAGGCTATCTTCGCTCCACTGAGGATTTTTGGCTCCTTTGTCAAAGATGAGGTGATTCAGTGTATCTGGAGTAGTTTCTGGATCTTCTAATCTCCTCCACTGATCCTCAGGTCTGTTGCTTTGCCAGTACCATGCAGTTTTTATCACAGTTGCTTTATAGTATAGTTTCAGGTTTGGGATCATAATAACCCCCACCATGTCCTTGTTGCTTACAATTGCTTTTGCTATTCTAGGTTTTTGTGGTTCCAGATGAATGTTTTGGATTTTTTTCTCTAGATCTGTGAAATTTGCTGTAGGGATTTCTATCAGGATTGCACTGAATCTATATAGTATTTGTGGGAGTATAGCCATTTTGACAATATTGTTCCAAATGGGATCTCATTCTATTAAAAAGTTTCTGCACAGCAAAAGAAACCTCCAACAGAGTGAAAAGGCAACAACAATATAGGAAAGAATCTTTACCAGCTGTTCCTCAGACAAAGGGCTACTATCTAGAATATATAAAGAGCTTATTTTAAAAAATAAGCCCACCAAAATTTAAAGACCCAATTCAAAAATGAGCATCTGAAATGAATAGATACTTTTCAGAGGAAGAAGTAAGAGCAACTAAGAAGTATATGAAGAAATGCTCAACATCATTGGTCATTCGAGAGATGCAGATGAAAACAACACTGAGATTTCATCTTGCTCCACAAAGAATGGCTGTTATCTCAGATTTAGCCAGCAACAAATGCTGGTGAGGCTGCGGAGAAAAAGGAACCCTTCTCCACTGTTGGTGGGAGTGTAGACTTGTTCAACTTCTATGGAAATCAATGTGGAGATTCCTAAAAACGCTGGGATTTGAGGTCCCATTTGACCTGGCCATTGCTCTACTAGTTATATACACAAAACAATTGAAACATTCATATCACAGTAACACATGTGCACCCATATTTATAGCAGCTCAGTTTGTGATTGCTAAATCTTAGAAACAAACCAAATGTCCATAGGTTGGAGACTGGATAAAGATGTGGTTCTTTTTATAGAATGGAGTATTATTCTGCCATTAAAAATGATAAGATTGAGTCATTCATACTCAAATGGATGTACCTTGAGGACATCCTCATAAGTGAAATAAATAGGTCATACATGTGTAAATGTCATATCTTTTCTTTGGTCTGAGAAAATGAATTTGTAAATGAGTTCCAGTATACATAGTTGATACTGTAAAATAGAAAATATTTAAAAGGAAAGAGAGTGTAGGGGTAAATAAGGAGGGGGAAAAGAATGTGATAGTATTTTTAAAAAGAAAACAAAGCTTATGTATATGGGGGTAGTGACTGCAGGGTAGTGGGGGAAGGGGGAAAATGAGAATCAAGTCGTGTCGTATTCTGGTACAAACTCTCAATGTTGCATGCGATGATGATATGTATTCATAATGTACCAATAAAGATTTGAAAAAAGAGAATAAAATCTCTGTATAAAATGGATGATTCCAAATATAGTACAGAAAATATGCACAAAGTGAATTATCAATAATACATGTAAACAAAAAAACTGTTTATTGATGAATGGAATCATGCCAAATGTTATGCAATTTAAATCAACATTCATTCATCATCCATCCATTCTTCATTCATTCAACCAACTGTGTTCAGCAGTATTTGGTGACAGCAACTGAGGGAGATGTTGGGTATGCAGTGATGGTGGAAACAATGTTACTTCCTCATAGTTTATGGTTTTGGGGGACAGTAAGCATGCAAACCAGCAGTTGCAGTGAAATCCTATTAATGCTATAAATGCTGCATAGCTTGTAACCTATGGGAGTACAAAAAGAAGGCTGTATACTTAGACCTGATTAGGAAGGCAAGATAAAGTCTTTTGGAAGAGGTAATACTTAAGTCAGACTTCAGTGACAATGCAAGGATTCATAGAGTTGATAGGGTCTTGCCAAAAAGAGGGGACATCTTGAGTAAAGTCAGCTTGAAGAAAGATCACATGTAAGAAAAATATCATATATAAGAAAAAGAACACTTATAGTCTGGCATACCTGTAATTCACACAACCTATTGATGAAAGCCAGGAAATCTTAGACAGATGTTCAAGGAAAGATTTTAATGGCTTTTATATGTCAAGATGATGCATTTGCAGTTCTTCTTATAAATCATGAAGATGTTAAAAGGTTTTTTTTTTTAAAAAAGATAATATTAATTGTGGCTGATATTCTTCAATTTCTTTGAAAGATAGTGTAAACCAATCTGTGTCTGAAACAAGCCTGATACTGTGCTTCATTCTCCTGAGGTTAAAATTTATTTTTTTATGTGTGATTTATCAAATATATACATAGAAGATACTACTCGGCAACTGCAAGCTTTAATCTGAGTCCTCTTTTAGGAAAGCCTGTGTTACATCTCATCTTTTGGGGGGCCTGCATAGCTTGAGTTTAGCAAGAGTCCCATGAATTCAGTGCTGAAAACTCCCTGTGTAATGTGTGGTCCATCTCAATACCTGATCACATTCCTCATCTCCTCTTCCTAATATCAGATTGTGCTGACCTTCCTTCACCAAGAATTCTAAGTCATTTAGCAAGAACCCTCCTGCCCTTGCTGTCTCCTCAGTAATTTTCCATCCATTCACCGCTTCATTCTGTTTGTTGGTTATAAATCCCCAACTGTCTTGGTTGTTTTTGGAATTGAGCCCAGTGCCAAACTGATGTCTCTATTCCCCTATTTCAATAGTTTCTGAATAAAATTGATTTTTATAGCTTTTACTACTCTCCAGGTCTGTTTGATTTTGACACTTTACACAGAAGATTTCTCTTGTTTGTTTTAAAAGAGACAAATATAACTATTTTGAACAAAACCACTGCTAGTGCCAGTTACTTTTGTAATTATAGAAGTGGATAATCTATTTAAATTTTTTTTCGTATAGTAGAAATGAGAAGAAGACTTGAGAGTGGAGAGAGAGACAGGAAGGAGGGAAGTAAAAAGAATCAAGATGTGATATGTGTATGTACTCATACCCCATAATGAATATAGTTATTATGCATCACAAACACATGCTGAAATACTTTGAAAAGTTTTCCTTTTGTGGGCATGTAAATAAATCTGTAAGTAGATAAGAATCTCTACTATCTAGATGAGGACTTTTATAATAATCATAAAACTGAAGTTTAGAGGAGGAAGCACTAATCTTCTGACTTAAATATAAGGTATAAATAAGCCAAACAAAGGCAAGAAAACCGTGCAGTAGAAATTCAGAAAAAAATGAGAGGTTTGAGAATTATTTAAAAAGGAAATTGACAATTCTTAATATTAGAGGTAAAATGCAGGAAAACAGGATAGTTTTCATATTTATACTGGCTTTAATAGATGGATAATACTTGTGTTAAAAATCTAAGTTGAGAATACAAAATCCAAATCACATATCATGATTCAGATCAGGATGAGAGAGTAATGTAAAAATGTCTGATAAATGCACCTAAATATTTAAACTCAAGACAGACATGAAGAATAAAGAATTTTTAGGAGTTCATGTGATACTATATAGTAATTAATGCTATGAGAATGAATGAGATCATTCAAATTAAATGCTTAGCATATAAATAAATCTTAAAAACAGGATGTTGGTCAATGAGAAAACATATAGCCACATGGAGAAATAGGAATTAGCAAAAAAAGTAACAGGGATATGAGAAAGAAAATGTTTGGAGAATATTTGAACATTCTCACAGTAGGACTAGATAATGGAAAGTACAAGTATGAAAAAGAATGAAATGGGTTGTCAATTTGGTCATTTGATGGTGGTTTGGGAATAGTTATGTCAGTGGTTAAACTACTCCGGATAAAAGACCATGGTGATTCATATCATAAATGGGAGATGACGTAGAAAAGGGAAGGCAGATTATTCTTTAAGGAATTTAGTTATGAAGGAACAAAATAAAACATCAGCTAAATTTAAAAAATGATAGTCAAGGGAAAATGTTGTCTGTAAAATAAAAAATAATAGCATGATTTTAAAGTTATGGAGAAAGTTTTAATACATTAATGATTAAATAACAAGTGTCAATATATCAGTGAAGACAATTCATTAAAAAAAGAATATACAAAGTTTAGAGTCTAGATGGAGGCGTTATCCATGAGCTTGAGGGTATTGAGAAAAATACATGATGTTTGTTAAAATATGACTAACATAGTCCTGTTACTCAGGACTATCACAGAGGCTATAGAAAGTACTGTGTAGGGATTTCATAGTAGGGGAGAGAGATGGCTCAACTGCAAATAAAACAAGGAAAAGTGGGAATTCAAACTCTAGGTAGAGTAAGAAACTGGGAATGATAGACAAGGTGCAGGGATGTGGGGCTAGGAAGACAGAAAAGCATTAAGAGCAAACGTCAGAGGAAGGAAAGACTACTTAACAGGATACTTCCTGTTGCAGGCCAGGATGTCAAATATCACCTGGAAGATGGTGAAGAGAGAGAATGCCACCAGGTATCTAGGATAATCAGAGAAGCAAGTAGGGGGATCATGTTGAAACCAGCTTGACAGGATTCTTGCTAAAATGGGGCAGTGCAAAAACATGAAAACCTAAAGGCCAATATTTACTTCAGAAGAGGACTTAGAAGAGTCTGATTAAAGTTTGATCAAAGAGATTCTGCCTGTTATTCCCTTGCTGTGACAGAATGATGGTTAGAACAGGTAAGTAATATGCTCCTCACAAAAAAAATCTGATGTGCTAAGCATGGCCTTCACGTCTTAAAAAGTCTGTACTTCCCGCTCACTCTAGACCAAATCTCACTTCCCACAATCATCTCTCATCCACTTTGCTGGACTCACAACTATTCCTCCAGCACACCGAACTCCTATTGTCTCCACAGTGTCGCACTGCCTGGAATGCACTAACAGTATCTTCCACACTACCCACTCTGACCACATCTATCACTGTTTTAAAAACCAATAGTAGTTACACCGATGAAGATTGCCAAGAAATCTAGAAAAACACATCAATGTACCTACTCTAAAGGAAAGGAAACTCCATTCTTACAAAGTGCTCTGAATTTGAATGAACTATCTCTTCCTCCAGTAAGATACTAATGATATGGAAATATAAAGCAGGAATATTTCCCAGTCTGAGATTGACTACCTAGAGGAAGCACTATGCAGACTTTTTAAAAGGCTCTATTTATGGAAATGAAATACTAAAGAAGTCAGTAGGAATTTCTTCAGAATACTTCTTTTAAAATACATTTCCTTAATAAGAAATAACAAGCTTATCTGAGGTTGTAGCTCAGGACACCCTGCCTGCCTGGCACACTCAAGGTCCTAAGTTCAGTCCCCAGTATGGTCAGGGGTCGGGGTGGGGGGTGGGGGACAACAAGTATTAGGATAGAAAATTCGCTTAAGAATTAGAAAAGGCCA
>PVIR01035805.1:0-16202 GCA_004026965.1 Petromus typicus | reverse complement strand
TTTTATTGATTATGGTTGTCAGTCTCTTACTGCACCAAACTTATAAGTTAAACTTTATCATAGGCCTGTATATCAAGGGACAAATATAACATATTTACAGATTTATACAACCCACATGTTTTGGCATCTTCTGAGAGTCTTGGAAAGCATCCCCTGTGGAAAGGGGGATAACTGCTTTCTGCTTCATGCCCCATAGACTCTGAGGGTGGGGACGGAGCTCTTTCTGGCCTCTTTGAGGCCCTGGCTCTTTCAGCCTGGAGACTCCTCTGTGCAGGGTATACATGATGGTAAGTTTCATCTTGTTTCTTTTTCTTTAGAAATCACTATCCTTAGTTTCCTGTCCTGTATTTTTAAAACTCTTATTTCCTATATTTTGTCTCAGTTTGAGGGTGTTTCACTTGGGAGGGTAAATCTGATCCCTTTTATTTCACAGTGGCTAAAAGTGGAAGTTGCTGTTTTTATCACTTTATCATTCAGTCTTCAGGTTTTTATTTGGATACTTTCAAAATTAAGTTGTATTTTAATGGGGAAACATTATTAGTGGGATTTTTTCCCCCAGACTCAGTGCTTTACCTGCTTCATCTTTTACATGTTTTTCCTGAGCAATATCTGCCACGTTAATTATTTTAATCTTGTTTACACCTAATGCAGAGACTGCAGTTGCATTCTTAAATAGGAAACAGTAATAGAGGGTCCCAAGACTGTTCCCATTTTATCTGACACACATTCATCTTTCCCTCTGAACTACAATTTCAGGGTTAAGTACTTTATTGTTCCAGTGATTCAGTAGCTGGGACTGCAAAGGGAGGAGAGCAGATATAAAGGAGGAAAGTCTTTCAGTTTTAGCCTTGGAGCCATCAGGTTTTTAGAAAGTAATCTGGAAACTAGAATCCAAGCAGTCTGAAGGCATCTCTGGTCCCTACGCAGTGGTGGTGAACTGTCAATATTCACACATTCCTGGTTCTATTCCGGCTTCCCACAGAGGGTCAGAGAGTTTGTGGCAAGGAGCGGCAGGCCGAGCACATCAGCATCACACCAGACAAGAGCTCTGTCACTGAGCAGATGGCTTGGTCCCTTTGAACCCACAGCTTTCTAGATAGTAATGCCAATCAACAAAATGGGCGGGACAATGTGACCACGTGACTTGGGACCAAGTTAATTTCCATGTGAGAGGGTGGGAGAAGACATAGCCTCTTGCATGTCAGGGCTGTATGTGATCTCATCATACAGCTCACTATTTAAATGCTCTCTATTTGGGCTTTTGTCCATAGCATAAAACTTTTGGAGCTCTCTGTAGAATAAAACTTTTCGGACTATGTGCAATGCAGCTTCTATAACTGCATTGACGGATATTTGTTCATTGGCTAGCAGTGGTGGTGAACTTTTTAGAGCTTTCAGTGATATATACAGCCTGCTGTGGTACATGTGCCAAGTTTCACCATCCTCGGTAGGACGTTACACACGAGGAAATGGGAGGAGCATGCACACATAGCCTCTTCTGGAATCCCAGCCTGAGTTCTAGGCTCATCCCAGTCCTAATGATGGGAAGCATGTACCTAGCATTTCCCTTGTAGGATCTCAAGGTTTTGGAGACCTGGGTATTTTCTTTGCACTTGTGAACTTCAAGCAGTCTGTTTATTAAATATTCTTATATGTTTCTCGGCCCACTGATTTTATTTCCTTCTTATGACTATTGCCCATTGCCTACCTCTTTATGCATCAGACATTTTCCAAAGCCTCTTGACTCTAGTGCAGTGTTTGTCCTCTTTCTGGGGGATGAGTTCAGAGTGGCCATGAATGCCATTTCTTAGCCTGTTTCTTAGGTTCCTGGAAAGCTGCAGGCAGCAGAGATAAGGAAGAAGGAAGGACCGGAATGAGAAGGCCCTGGGAGACTGCTGGTCAATCATGTGGATTTGACCCTAACTTCTTTCTTGGGGTGCCTGCCAGAAGTCACGATGGGGTCAGGATAACTGCCCAGGGAGGCCTCAGAGTGCAAAGGCAGAAAGCAACGGGCAGCTTTCTAATGAGACACATCCGGGAAAAATGCTGTGAGTTCCAAGCTTGCCAATATTGGCAACATTGAGAAGAATGACAGGATGTTCACAGAGAGCAATAAAAATGATTGAGCCTCCAGAGAGACTGATTTATGACAAAGGCTCGAGGAGCTAAGTACATTTTACTGTGGCCCAGTGGAGTAAGGCAGGGAAAAGGAGGATGGGGATTCTCTGTAGGAGATTGGGGTGGAGGAGAATGGTATGGAGAGGGTTAGACTTTGGAGGAGGGGGAGGAGATGGGAAATAAGAGGAAGGAATCTGGACAAATGGAGGGGGAATGTGGAGAGAACAGATAATGTAAGGGGAAATATTTGCAGACCTTAGGGGTTGAGGGGCAGAACTTGGCAGCGTTGGTCATGTCAATGAAACACCACCTTCTTGTCTCCAAAGTGAGACTGGGCATCTTCTCCATAGCACTTTCCCACTCACCTGTCTTGGGAGCTCAGCATTCCTTTCTCCTGCCTGGGACCCGAATTATCTGGATGCACAGCCTGCACCATGGGGTGAGCTCTCTAGGAACCCAGCATTCAGCTGCAGTTCTGCACCAAGTTACACCTTCCAGGGAGTCTCTTACCCACGATCACTAGGTGTGGACCATGAGGGTCATTCTGCTTGGGGTTACTGAGAGATGGTTTCTGCTCCCCAAATAGCCCTTGCCTTGGTTTCCCCCTTCATTCTCATTGTAGAGGCCTCGGCTGCAGAATCTTCTTTCTGTTACATTGGACAGAAGCAATAGGCCTGTGGGAAATGATGCTCTGAGATCCGAGCCTGAGCCTTGGTGGAGTAGTATGAGAATGAACTGGTGGAGAGGTGTCTCCAATTCCACTTCCCAAATTATAGTGCAAAGCTCTTCAAAGAAGAGATGAAATGAGGATAATCATAATAGTCACGGTGAGGCCCCGCATTTCTGTACCACTTAGAGGTCCCAGAAAGCTTTCACAGCCATTAACCGTTTGCCCTCCTAGCAGCCTTGCCTATCTCAGTGGGTTGTCAGAGAAAATCAAAGGTTTCCCCCAGGAACTGAGGCTTTAGGCATGCCCCACTTTAAACAAATCCTGCTGTGAGCATTTAGGTAAAGAAAGCCTGCTTCACAGAGAAATTTAGCAGGGTTATTTGAAATGGTGGCTTTCCCCAGAATGCAAAGAAATAAGAGGCAATTTACTGAGTGCTTGATTGATTGACACATATCCTGTTTGGGACCAACGGCATGCCTGTGGCATCTAATATGTGTCGATTGTGGCCACTTGTGCTGGGACAAGTGGGAATGAAGCTGATGGCCAAGAGAGCTGGGCTCTCTCTGCACCTTGGAGTTTATCTTCAGCCTGTCCCTTGTACACAGTCCTGTCTTATATACCTAAGGTGGCCAGGATTATGTCAGATCAACTCTCAGCTCCAAAACTAGAAACCTTCTCAGACACTTCCATCTTGGAACTGGCAAAGAGAGGCCTTTCCTCCCCCATGGTGCACAGAACTGCAAGATGTTAGTGCTCAGGACCAGTTGGTGGCCGTGCTGGCTGCCCTGTAGGGAGAGCTGGTCTGCATTAGAGAGAGACACACAAACAGTCGAAAGAGCAGACTGGCAAGGACAGAAGCTTTGTGACATCTGAGGCCGGGCTGGTCTCTGATCTCAGTCTTCCAGTGACTTGACTTCCATCTCTGCCATCTACAAGCCAACCCCTTGTCCTTTGTAACTTAAGCTGATTCAAGGCATCCTCCAAGTGCCTCTGAAAGTTCTGCTGATTAATACACCGTTCCTGGAGGGACTCAAGGTATCCATCCATTGATATTTGTGAGGCAGTTAAGAACTGGGCCTCCAACACCCAAAAAGCCAAGATTGGAAATCCTTAAATGCTGACACCAAGGAGATAAGTAAAGGCCAGTATGTATCCATGAGGGGAAATAGGACACAGCTATAGGAAGAATAAAAATAAATAGCTTTTTATTGTGGCAAGGAAACAGCTGCATTGCATTTGTGGAGTTCGAAAGGGAAGGTGCTCAGCGAGATATGACTACAACACCTATGAGAATGGGCTGGAAAGACCCCTCCAAGTCAAGTGCTGGTGAGGAGGCCGAGCAGCAGGAGCTGTCTTGCTTGCTGGTGGGAATGGAATGCAGAGCGGCTGCCCTGTAGCACAATATGGCAGCTTTCTGTGATATGAGGTTAAATGCGTATCCACCATCTTACTTCGAGATAGATGAAAACATATCCTCATAGCAAATCACAGACACCAGAGTTTTTAAGAGCTTTGTTTTCACAGCCAAATATGGAAACCATTAAGGGTTATCCAAAAAGCAAAGAGACAACTGGGCTTTGTGCGTACATTGGAATACTGCTCAGCAATGAGTGGCTGATGTATGGAGCACATCAGGTGTGTCTTGAGGGTGTTGGAAAGCTCTTCTCCAAAGGTACACACCATGTGATCCCATATTTGTAACATTCTTCCAGTGGCAAAGTAATTCTGATGGAGAAGGGGGTAGCGGCAGCTAGGGCTTAGTGTTGGGAGAAGGTTGGGACTATAATGTGTACCTCATGCGATTCTCTTTGTGGTCATCGCAGAGTTCTGGATCCTGACTGAAGTGGCAGTTACACAGATCTGTACATCTGATAAAGCTGCATAGAGCAATTTACCCAAACTCCCCCAAAACTGGTGCAAATAAAGTCTCATAAAATTTGATAAGGTCAGTCGTTCATTGCATAGTATAATGGTCAGTATCTTGGTGTGAGAGATTATCTTGTGATTATTAAATATACTATCACTGGTGGCATCTCCAAGGGTGGGTGGGAATTTTTCATACTATCTTTGCAACTTCTTTTTAAGTTTTTAGTTTTAGTTCTTTTTTGTTAGTACAGTAGATGTATATAGTACCTAATGTTAACAGTTCTTGTGGGGAATTGGTATATGTACATAATACATTTTAAGTCCTTTTCCATCCCTTTTGCCATCTCCCTTCCTCTCCCCCATTTCCTGATTCTGTTTCCCTTTGAAAAAGATCTGTCTTCCTTCCTCCTACTATTTTTATTTTGTTCTTCATTTATACTTTGGGTATCTCATACTGAATAACCATGTGTTATTTAAGCTCATGTCTGATCTATTTCACTTAATATATGGCCTCAAAGTATATCCTTTTCCTATAAATGACTTGAGTTTATCCTTCACAGCAAAGTAGTAATCTGTTGTGTGTAAACACTACATTTTCTTTATATATTCGTCTATTCATGGCCATATAGGCTGCTTCCAAGATTTAGCTATTATGAATGAAGCTGCCATACACATGGATTTACAACTCCTGAGTCTAAAATTATTTAAAACTTTACAAAACAAGGTGCTAAACAATGCATATGAGCCTTTTTTGTACAAAGTAGGAGAGTTGAGGATCTGTGTTCATATTTACTTATTCACGCCTAAAGAAAATGTTAAAATGAGAGATGTAGAATAATAGTCACTGGGGGAAGAGGGCAGTGAAGATGCAGGGTAATGCTGAGAAGGAAGGAGCCTTCACTTTGTATGCTTTGTGTTGTGAATCATGTTTCATTTTCTTGAAAAGTTAAAAATGATGATTATGGGCTTCAGAGTTCTGTGTATCTATGTTTGAATCACTGCTCCAGTATTTTCTCAGTGTTTTGCTTTGTAGAAGCCATCTCGCCTCTCTGTACCTCAGTTTCCATGTCTGTAAAATGGAGCCAAAAATAATGGGCTGTATCACCTAAGGTCGTCAGGAAGATTAAATGTTCTAAAATGTCCTGGAAATAGAGTGGTCGTATTCCTACACTTTCTCCTGGAAACACAGATGAAAGGGCTGAACCAGCTTGCACGTGAGTTAGCACTGGCACATGTGCCCAAATCCACTCCATCGTACCCTGAACCCTGTGCTCTTGACATTATCTTCCCTGCCTCCATTTCCCACTTGGTAGTTTTTCCTCAGTTTCCAGGTGGGAGAAAGAGACAGGAAAGAAGCTATCCAGCACCGGGCACAAATGTACCACTTCCTCAGTCTCTTCCTGGTGTCCAGAGCATGGCCCAGTGTCCAGGCCTTGGCCAGCAGCTGCCCCGGGAAGTGGTGGGTCATGGTTGTGGCCTTGGCCGGGTACTGGGCTGCCAGTGTCCATGGGCCCCAGAACGACTCCAGCATCAGGCCCTGCAACAGGGGCAGAGATGCCATGGGTCTGCTGCCACAGCATGCTCTAATAACGCAGATGGATTTCACATCCCAAGTAGCACTTTCTGTTTTCCATTAAATGAATCACTTTCTCAGAATATTGTGAGCTGACAGCAAGCTGGGTTGAGGGGGGCTCTCACGGTTTCTGCAGGGAATATGGGATCTGGGAAGCCTATGTTGCCACGGTGGGGGCGGGGAGCTCTGCCCTTCCCCCAGGGTGTGGGCAAGGGGAAGGGCAGAGGGCCCCACCTCACCCTGGTCACAGCTCTGGTCTGATCTCACACAAAGATTTTTCCTTCCAGTCAGGTGGAAAATGGCGACCACAGATTCTGTCCCTTCCACTGTAACTTCCATGGTCCTTATCTGTCTCTGCACCTAAAGATGTGGCAGAGGGCACTGAGGAGGCACAGGCTCAGATCAGGAGGAGGACAAGCAAAAGCAGAGAAGTTTAAATGTGTACAACACGGATTTGCACGACAACCGTGAGACTCCGCTTTGCCGGAAGCCTTTGCTTTGTTGTTTTGACACGGGGGCATGGATTCCAGGCCTGTGGAGGGGCCCAGATCTATCGGGAGACAGATGAAAGGGCAGGGATCAGGGATGTGGCAAGGGCTGGGGAGGGAAGCAGGGTGGGCTCAAGACACTAGGGACCAGAAGGGAGGTCCAAGTCTGCCCTTTGCCTGAGGGAAGAAACTGGTTTCTGATGTACAGGCCTCAAAAAACTCCAACAAGATTACATTTTATTTGACCCCATAAACTATGTCAAAAATTATAAGCTTTCAATCATAAAAACAGATTTTTTATACAAAACCTCAGAATTCTGCTGCTGGAGAGGCAGTGGTTATGGGCGACATTCCCTCCTGGAGGTGTTCCCTTCCCGAGGTTCCCTGTGTAGACCTGGCCCGGAAGTTCGCACTCTCCTTACCTGCGGGCCTCCTTGATTTCTGAGTCCTTCTGCAGGGTCACCAGATGCAAGCAGGGCCCACTCTAAGCCTGGTTAGTGTGGGTAGGACACAAGTGCCACCCCTGGTGTGGCATGAGAACCCCAGAGATGGGAAACACCCTTGAAGCCGGAGGGCCTCTTGGCAGGTGTGGAATCTGATTCCAATCGTTTTCCTTTTTCTGTTTGCTCATCTGAAAAGTCCTGCTGATCCTCCTGCTTATTAACAACCTGCACACCATGCTGTGCTTAAAGTTCAGAGCGCTGTAGGATACGGAGCCGTAATTAATCTCAGTCCCCGAGTTCTAGAACACGGAGGGCAATTATAATTTACTGTCGGGAAACCAATTTGGGAAGCGGTGGTGCTCACGCCTCTGATCAGGGTGCCACCAAATGCCACTTCCTGTCCACGTGTCACCTGCCGGGAGAGTGAGACCTTTAGTCTTTACACCTCTGGGAAGAGTCAGGTGGAGACGGCAGGAAAGAAGAGGATGGGTGTGGGCAGGGGTGTGCCTGCTAGGGCATGCAGGGCACGGAGGGCTCCGCTCCCCAGCTGCACACCGCCCTCGCCCCCTTCCTATGTCTCGGGGAATGACAGCGGGCTCCTCTTCTTTGCTCTGTTCCCTTCCCACCCCTGGCCCTGTGTCCCCAGCCCCCCTCTTCCAGCCCAGCAACCCATTTTCTCTCCTGGTTTCTCTTCTGCACAAGTTCATGTTGTCACAATAACTGAGAGGCTGAGTCAGAAGGACGCCCTAGGCATGTGTGCAATTACCATCCAGGGGTGACGAGTGACACGCCAGGGCTCTATGAGGGTGCTCCTAGTTGCATGGGCAGCGGTGCACTCTGCTGTGTGTCACCGGCCCATCAAGTCCTGCTGTCCTGCATGATCCGCAGCCAGTGCCATGGTACATTTATCTAGGGGCCCCAGGACGCAGCTGGAGGCCCTGCACAGAGTGTGTGCCGGGGCGATTAACTTCACAGAGACACGCACACACTCCACTGTGTGGAAGTGGAAGTATCTTCAGAGGGACCAGCTGCTAATGGCCTCCCCCAGCCCCTCCTCTACCTTTCCTCCTCGCTCCTTTCCTTCTTCCATCACGGACAGGTGCTAGTGCCTGAAGTGAATATACCTTTGTTTCTGTTTCCAGCTTAGAAACATCCACAGAGCAGTGAGAAGGTGACACGGGAGGTCATTTAGGGTTGTGTAGGGGCACAGAGGGAGGGACCCCTGTCTCTGGTGTTGGGGAAGCATCCAGAGCAGGTGACCTTCAGGCAAGGCCCGGGTTCCCTGTGCTGGTCTCCAGTCTTATCTTTTGAGTGGCTCCAAGTTTACCTGATGATGTGTGTTTCTGCAGGGACAATGGATCTCTGGCACCTCAGGTGGTGCCCAGCCAGTACCTGCATGTGGGATGAATGAGTGAGTGAGCGAATGAGCACTGTCCAGGAGGGCAGGGCAGAGATGGCTGCCAGGGGAGCAGCAGGGGCAGCAGGGAATATGCAGCTGAGCAGGCTGCAAGATGGCACTGAAAGCATGCTCTAAGCCATGAGAAACCCCCGGGCCTCAGGGCCCGGTTTGCAGCCTCCTTTCCCCCTGGACAGCTCTGCCCTGGGGGTTGTGCGCTCCAGGGAAATGTCTCCTCTGGATAATTCTGGAGAAGGGGAGCAAACCTGTCTCTGCTTTTCCCTTGAAGGAGAGAGCGGCTGAGCCGGTTCCTTCTCTGTGCCTCAGTGGACTCTGCTGCCTGTTCACCCGCTCCGCCCACCCGAGGGGCCGGAGGTAGAGATGGTGGGTGCTCCGTGCTTGCTTATTTGAAAGCTGAGATACTGAGGCTGAAGCTGGCTGCCACCTGCGCTGCTCTGGACGGCGGTGGCTGCAGTGGGGGGCCTCCCAGTTCTGGCCGGGATACCTTGCTGAAGGTGGGGCTCAGAGGCTGAGCCCTGGTCTCAGAGCGTGTAGGGCCAGGTGGCAGCATGGACCCACGTGTGGGGTGTGGTGGGGCAGCCTACTGAGGGGCCCCATTGACCCAGGCCTTGAGGAGGGGCCAGAAGAACTGCAGGAGTGGACAGTCCAGGATGCTCCCTGTGGGAGCTCCCCCTCCTGGGCCCCACCCCACCTCAGAACTGTGTTTGGGGTGATCTTTTGTCCCTTTCTGCAGTACGCAGACCCCCCTAAACCAAACACATGGACTCCGCACTGCCCTGGAGATATCGCAGGGCTGTGTGACCTTTTGCAGGTGCCTTGAACTTTCTGAGCCTCTGCTCTAGTGCCAGTGTGCACAAGGAGGACACAGGCCATGACTGGGAAGGAGATGGGCACACCCAGGGCTGGGCTTACATGGGGCACACACAGTGCTTTCCTGTGAGCAGAGCAGGTCTCCTGCACCACCGAAAGGCCCTGGATAACAGTAGGTGTTTGCTGAAGACATGTGGCTTGATGGTGCCCCTTTTGAAGACTGGCATTGTGCACACACCGTCACCTGCGTGGCCCCCTTTGGGGCTGATGGCTGACCTCACTGTCCATTTCCCAGCTTCCTTCAGTGGAGTGTTTAGGACTCTCAAGGCGCCGGGTTTGGAGTTTACTAGTCTCCAGGCCCACACCGGAAGCGCGCGCAGGGACTGAGTTTAGCAGCGGGCGGCTCGGGAAACGGCGACTGCGGCACCGAGTCTGTGTCACCGAATTTGTGCCGGGGTTGGAGCTTACTGGCCTCCAGGCCTATGCCGGAAGAGCGCCCAGGGACTGAGTTTGGCAGCGGGCAGCTTGGGAAGCGGTGACTGCGGCACTGAGTCTGCGTCACTGAATCTGCGCCGGGTTTGTAGTTTACTTGTCTCCAGGCTCACACCGGAAGCGCGCCCAGGGACTGAGGTTAGCAGTGGGCGACTGCGGCACCGAGTCTGCGTCACCGAATCTGCACCGGGGTTAGAGCTTACTGGCCTCCAGGCCTATGCCGGAAGAGCACCCAGGGACTGAGGTTAGCAGGACTCTTGAAAGGGGAGGAGAAGGCGGCTGTGGGGTTTTGTCCCCACACTGCCACCGACGGGCACTGTGACTCTGCCTCTGGGGTCCTCATATGCCTTTCTGTGGATGGGAACGTAAGAAGCACCCTTAGGGGTTGAAAGAACTCATGAGAAGGCAGAAGTCTCTCTCGGGGTGTGTTTTTAGGCAAGGCTGCAAGGAGGCGATGCTCAGGGCCTCCTGAAGGAGGCGCTAGAGCACCCAGCGACCTTTGCTGCAGATAGGGCAGTGTGACCTTGGCTCCAGACTCAGCTCCAGGGAGGGAAAGGGCAGAGGGAAGGGCAGGGATCCTTTGGAGAGAAACATGGGGTGCTGGGGCATATGTCTCCCTTCTGCCCCCTGCTCAGGTTGAAGAAGATTTCAAGGGTGAGGGGACCCTGAAGTTTGAGAGGTACAGTGATACATGTCTGCTCCATGCTGAGGAGTCCAAGGTGGATCAGCTGTGGTGAGAAGAGACTAAGGCAGCAGAGGGGTGCTGAGAGATGCAGGGAGGTGTGGATCAGAGCCTGTGTCTCAGCTGCCTCTGGGGCTCCTCCTAAGGAGCAGGCCTGGAGGGACTGTCTGGCTGTAGGAGGACCCTGGATGTCCAGCGGTTAATGATGCACCTGGAGGTCAGCAGCCAGACAAGTGATGGGCAGAGGACAGTGCCAGGCCCCTGCCCTCCCGTCCTCCATCACCTGTCCCCTGGCCTCACCCAGAGGTGAGATCTGAGTCATTGAAAGAAGAGGGCAGAAGTTGGGGGAGGGGAGCTGGGCTGTCCCCCTTCCCCTTGGCCCCCCAGCATCCTGGTGTGATCTGGTGGGAGGGTCAGCCTAGAGATGGGGTGAGAGTGTGCTGTTCACTGAAATTCTTCTTGTTACTCTCATAAGCTGTGAGTTTTTACGATAGACAAGTCACCAGAAAAAGCTATAGGAATTACTGAGCTTTCCCTGAGCTCAGGCAAACCCCCCCCCCAAAAAACCAAATGCCCACATCCTTCAAGTGGATTTGAATTCTGCTGTTTCGTGCACTGTGGACCTTCCACATGAGTTTCAATTTGGAGCAATATGGCCTTAAAATATTTTCTTTCGATTACTGAACTTTTTGCTGACGTTTTAAACTTTGTGCCCTCGTCCTATCCTTGTCATGGTGGAGAAGAGAGTGAAGGCCATTTCTGGCTTGTACTCTGTCAGCCTGAGCAGCTGCAAGATGACACCCACGGTGTGCCAACTCCAGCATGCTGTGTGGCCACAGCCTGGCCACAGGGACAGCAACAACAGCCAGTGCTCTTCTAGTTCATGTCACCCCATTTTGTGCCTTCCCTGTGTGGGAGATGTCATTTCACCTTCAGGTGGCAGAAAACGAATCTGAGAGGTGACGCCATCTGCCCAACTCACTATTAGGATTTAAAATGCCCCCTACAAAGCTCAGGTATACTGACTTAGCATCCCGGCTGCAGTGTGTAGAGCAGAGGCCTCTGGGAGGGGCTGGGTTGTGAGGGCTCTGGCTGCATCAGCAGGCTGGTCCACTAAGGACTCATAACTGGATGATGGAAACGTTAGGAGGCAAGGCCCCATCACAGAAGTAGGACACAGCCTAGAGTGAGAGGATGTGCCTTGGAAGGGGCTCTTGGAGCCCAGACCCCTTCCTACCTCTCTCTCTCTTTCAGCTTCTCAGTCTTCATGAGGCAAGCAGCTTTGCCCTAGGCATTGGGCCGAGCAACCATGTCTTGAACCCTTGAGTGAACAATCAGCCTTTCCTCCTTTAAGTTGTTCTCTCTGGCATTTCTCTCCCAACGCCAGAAAGCTGACACAGCGGGCAAGTGGTGAAGCTGGGATTTGAACCCAGGACACCTCCCTGTTGCATCCAGCTGCTTCCTGATTTGCGGCCCACTGTGCAATCCTAGCAGGTGGAGTCTGAGATGTTCCAGATGCTGCTTGCCTCACCACGAGCTGATGGCTGCTTTGCGATGGGTGCTTTTCCTGTTTGCTTTTCCTGTGGTTACAGATGGTGGAAGCTTGGTCAGACCTGGAGTTGCCTTAGCCCCCAGCTTCCACTTGGTCTAGGGTGTTGTGGAGCACATGATCCTCAGACCTCAGCTCTGCCTCTTTCCTGGTTGCTGAAGGGCCCCTCCCTTGGTATGGAGGGCACCTGAGGGCTGGAGACCAGGGCCTCGGCCCAGACAAGAGTGATGTCCAAGCTGGGCTGATTCACAGATGGAAATTTACATACATAATGTAATTTGGGCCAATTGAATCCTCAGTGAGGATGGAATCACTTGACAAGCAACACATACTCTGACGGGTGACCGAGGAGATGAGAGGCCCTCGAGAGGCCTGCAGCAAAAACATGCTTTTGTTTCTGGAGGAGATGGCCATTTCCAAATTCCTCTTCTCAACAGCCCCTCTCTCGTCCCTCCAGGTCACAGCTGGGAACTGTTGAGATGAAAAACTTTATGGGCAATTAGCATTTGAATCCGAGGTGCAGTGAGCATGCTCGGGGTGCAGCTGGGCAGGCAAGGAGCCAGGATGCCACCATAGACTGGACAGGCAGCTGGAGGCCATGGGTCTGGCTTGGGGACTGAGCCACATGACTCACACCTACAACAGGTGTGGAGTGTGGGGGGAGTAGCGGGCACATGAGAGGGGGAGCAAGGGGTTCCCTTGGGTCTGGACTGGAACCGAGGCATCTGCTTCCTGACTGCATGATCTTTAGCACCTGGCTTTGCCTCCCTGAACCCCAGAGAGATAAAACAAAAAGAATGTGCTCTTCCTGCCTCTGTGGACTGTGTCGAGGGAGGAGTGAGATAACCCAGGGACCTTTAAATTCTCAACGTGTCCATCACAATAAAGAGGGGGAAGCAAAGCCTCGCTGCTACATGCCAACATTCTTTGTCCTACTCATTGTTTTCATCAATATGGAGGTATTATATTTCTCACACCTTCTCCTCAGACTCCGTGCTCTTTGGGACAGAGTGGCGAGCACATAGCAGGTACCTAATGAGTATTTCTTTGAAGCCTGCTTGGGAAACTGGAGCTGTCGTCTCTCGCCTGGTTTCACCTGTTCATCTGACATGTTAGCATAGACCTGGGAGCCTCTATATGACCCTAGAAGACTGCTGGCAGCCAGAGATGGAGAACAGAGTCCTGTGGGCCTCTGCCAGGCACTTTCTTCTAGGTGGCCATGAGCCCACATGCTGCAGAGCCTGGGAGCCTCAGGAGCATGGGTCACATCTACCCGTGTGGCCATGGAGCCCATATCTCTTTGCCATTTCTGGAATCGAGCGTGGGGAAAATGTGTGGTCCTGTTGATTTTCTCTTCTCTCCTTGAGCCACCTGCTGCTTTCCATGTGTCCCTGTGGCCTCTTCCAGAGTAAATGATGGGCCACCCAGCTCTGTGGAGACTGGGTACATACTGATGTCTGGGGAGGGTGAGGAGGAGGGGACAGAGAGGGAAGGTCCCTGGGCCACTCTACTCTGTCTGTCTTTGGTAATACCCCTCCCCCCGGGCCTCCTTTCTTCCCATCCAGGTCCCCTCCCGAGGCTGCATGTGCCCCATGCAGCAGGATGATGCATACACCACGCATCTGCTGCCCAGTGCAGAGTGCGTTCATGTCGCGGCTGTGCACCTGGGTGTGTCCCTGGGTCCCTGAACCTCAGCCCCACAGTGCACGTGTGCTGTTCTGGAGCAGGTGTTATCTAGCAAGGTGTGCAGGATTTAGGTATTCTATGCACACTGAAACCTGTACTCTCAGCTGCAAATGGTGGGACAAATGAAAGTGTGCCCTCGGGCCTTCGAGGTCCTCGTCTCTAAAGTCCAGGGTAGGTTGAGTGTGAAAGCACCAAGAACACACCTCACTGTTCCTTTTTTGGATTCTATGAGTCCTAATACCTGTGACTTAAAAAAGAAACCATTTAGAGAAATATTCCTGAAAATCACTGTACTGTATAGCTGATCAGGGAGGGAGCATGTGGGGCACCTCAAGGTGGAGGCAGCAGCGGTGTGGGGGGTTTTCTTCCCTCTTACACTCCAGTGAATCAATCTTCCCAGAGCGTACAAAATGAAAATCTGCCACCTTGCAGTAAAATTAGAGCTGGCATCGCTGTCCTAAAAAAAAAAAAAAAAGATGAAAGGCAGTCTAGGAAAAATTATGACCAGCTGCCTGCTGGATTCCCCAGCGTAGAGGTGCCTCGCGACACAGTTTACGACCCCAAGGATTACAGGGCCTGATGCTATCATATTAATTGCAGAAGGAGGGCTGAAACCAGTAGCCAACCTCCAGCACCCGGATGTGATAGGCCCAGTGCTCAACCCAGCAGATCCTTTTCTCTCATTCTACTTGCTCCAGTTGCTTCTCAGAGGCTGCAGGATTCCTGGCTATTGTGCACTGGTTTTCCTCTCCTTCCTTCCAAACATAGGAGTGGAAGGTGAAAGAGTTGGGGGCAGGAGGAAGTTGGCTAACAAGTTCTACCACTCAGTCCCTGCCCTGCGCAGCAGGAGAATGCTGGAGAGCAGACCATGTCTTTCTGGACCAGGAGCTGGTGAGACGCATGCTGAGGTCAGAGTGTTTGGGGATCACTGCCAAAGCCAGGATTTGGGTCTCGGCCTCAAGACCAAGGGAGCCCCTAGTGTTTCAGAAGCCTGACGTCCCTGGTATGGAAGGGATGGAGGAGAGGCTCAGCAAGGTCCCCTGGGCACAGTGCTGGGCATAGTAGTCCTGGCAGGAGAGGAACTGCTAAGGGAAGGATCCAAGAGGAGCTGGTCTTGAATGTGACATCTAGGTCCTGCTCCTGTCTCCCCAACTTCTGTGCTCAGTGACCTTCCTAGGACCATGAACTTCCCTAGCTGTGCCTCAGTTCCCCACTGTGAAATCTGGATGCAGGTTTAGAGCTGAGGTTGCAAACTAGTGTCCCCCAAGATCTAGCATGCCAAAACTGCTCCACTCAGCCTGCTTGGTGCATTCAAACAGACGTTTTCTTTTTTACTAAAAAAAAAAAAAAAAAGATTTGGCTTCTCTTGAAAGATCAGAAGACATGAAAAATAGACAAGTTCGTATGCGGCAAATAGGAACTCGATAAGCTGATCTTAAAGTTTGTCTGAGTCAAGAGACACAAAATAGACAAAGCAATCTTGAAGGAAGAAAATCAGAGGATGCAGATTCCAAATCTCAAGAGCTACTATAAAGTTATAGTTATTGGAACAATAAGGCAAAGAGGGATATCACGCAATAGATTAGAACTGAGAGCCCAGAAATAAACCCTCACATATATGGGCTATGTTCTCATTGTTAGAGAGGTTGCCCACATATAAAATGGAGGAAAGAGTAGTTATTTCAACAAATAGTGGTGGAATAATTTAATATCCAAATGTAAACAAATGAATTTGGACCCCTGTCTCACATCATATAAAAACATTAACTTGAAATCAAAGACCTAAATGTAAGAGCTAAAGCTATAAAACTCTTAGAAGAAAATACAGTTTCGTTATGAGCTCAGTTTTAGCAAAGATTTCTCTGATATGATACTAAAAGTACAAGAGACAATATAAAAGTTGGACTTTATTAAATTGAAATACTTTTGTGTTGGAAATGATACCATTAAGAAAGTAAAATGACAATATGCAGAAGATGAAAAATATTTGCAAATTGCCTATTTGATAGAGAGAACTTGTCTTCAGAATGGATAAAGAAGTATTATAACTCAATAATGAAAAGATCATGTAGTTAAAAATGGGCAAAAGATGTAGATGAACATTTCTCCAAGGAAGATACATAAATGGCCAATAAATACATGAAAAAATTTCAATCTCTTTAGTCATCAGGGAAATGCAAATCAAAACCACAATGAGATATTATTTCACATCTGTGAAGATGGTTATAATAAAAGAGACAGTTAATAGCAAGTGTTGATGAGAATATGGAGAAGTTGGAACCCTGCTACATTGCAACTTTGGAAATCAGTATAATTCCTCAAAGTATTAAACACAGGGTGATTGTATGAGCAACCCTGGGAATTTAAGTAAGAGAAATGAAAAAATCCACATAAAACTCTTTGCACAG
>PVIR01035804.1:0-16213 GCA_004026965.1 Petromus typicus | reverse complement strand
TGGCACTCCACTATATAGATAAGTACCACATTTTGTTAACT
This sequence comes from Petromus typicus, assembly GCA_004026965.1. Classification (NCBI taxonomy): domain Eukaryota; kingdom Metazoa; phylum Chordata; class Mammalia; order Rodentia; family Petromuridae; genus Petromus; species Petromus typicus. The sequence continues at coordinate 16,172 of PVIR01035804.1, read as the reverse complement.
GATTAAATGTTTGATAGTTTCCACTTGTGGCTATGACAGATAATGCTGCTGTGAATGTTCCTTTTCAGGTTTTTGTATGTTTTGACTTCTCTGGGAATATATTTAGGGAGGAAATTACTGTGTAATGTGTCAAGTCAACATTTAACATTTGAGAAACTGCTACACTGTTTTCCAGTGCAGATGTACCATTTTATATCCCCATCAGCAGTGTATGAGAGTTCCAATTTCTCCACATCTTCTATTAATACTGTTATTATTCATAGATATATTTTTGTGGTGCTGAAGATCAAACCCTCAGGAGTATTCTACCATTGAAATTATATCCTACTCCTTTTATATGTATATAATTGATTTATTAATTTTTAGTTTATTGGTACATTTTAGGTATATATTATAACTATATTAATCAGTGGGATTTTGAGCTTGTTCATGACATTTTTTGATTCTTATTTTTTTCCCATTCCCCTGCCTTCCCTTGAATCCCTCCACCCCTTCCTATTTACAAAGACTTTCTTTCTATTTTTTGTTTCTTTTCTCATATTTTCTTTACTTTTTTTTTCCTTTCCCCTATTTCTATGTTACCCCTTCCCCTTCTCTTTTGGACCTTTTCTTTCTATTTCATATTATCTATTATACTTTTTGTCCTCATTTACACTTTCAGTTTCTATATAGATTCAATGCAATCCTGACTGAAATGCCAATGGTATATTCATAGAACTAAAGAAAACAATCGAAAAACTCATTTAGAACCAGAAAGACCTAGAATAGCAAAAGCAATTTTAGGCAACAAAGACAAGGCAGGGCTATCACAATCCCCAACTTGAAACTGTACTACAAAGCCACTGTGATAAAAACAGCATGGAGCTGACAAAGAAACAGATCCAAGGATCAATTATGTGCTGTAATTGATGTATAAGAAGATGTATGAGATGAATAAGAAGATGTTTAAGAAGATGCAGAAACAACCCCAGACATACTCAGCCGCCTCATCTTTGACAAAGGAGCCAAACACCCTCAACGGGGCTGGAAAAACAGGGTCTCAACCTGCCAAAGATTAAAACTAAACCTGTACTCTGACCAGACACTAAACTAAAATCGAAATGAATCAAAGATCTAAATATTAAAACAGAAAGCGAAAACCTGCTGGGAGAGGATAGATAGAAGACAGAGTCTTGAAGACACTGACATAGGAAAAGACTTCACAGACAAAAAAGCTTCAGTCTCATGTGACCTAGCACAAAAAATCCACAACTGGGACCTCATCTTAAAAAGCTTTTGCACAGCAAGAGAAACTACCAACAGAGTAAAGAGACAACCTACAAAGTGGGCAAAAAATTTTTACCAGCTATATATCTTATGTAATAAATATTCACCATACATTTTAATCACCCCTTATCAGTTGAGAACTTGAAAGAAAAAAGCAACAGAAGGAGGTAGAATTTACTCTCTCTGCCTGACTGCTTAAGCGAACTAAGATACGGCCTTCTCCTCTTAGATTGGGACTTCCACCACTAGGGCACCTGGTATGCAGGTTCCCAGAGAAAATATTTCAAATAGAAGACATGTAATGTATCTGGCAGGAGTAATGCTAGCCACAATATTTTGAGCATTTATTATGTGCTACCATCTATTTGAAGTGTGTTATAAACATAATCCCACACAGTTCCTGTCATAGCCCTCTTCAAAGTAATGAAGAATTATTTCCATTTCATATTTGTAAGAGTTTCAGGGAACTTGACCAGAGTGAGAGTCAGAGCCAGGAGTTGATCATGGTTTATCAGGCTCTAAAGCCCATTTTCTATACAATACTATCTCTCGTGGAGATTTCTGGAGAAGATTTATATGTGGGATTATACACTGCAGTAGGCTGAGCCCCCGTGTAGTGGTGACACAGGCTGGACAGTCTTCTGTTCCGTGCATTGCTTGCACTCGCTATCTCACTGACAGTGTCTGGGACAGGCAGCAATGAAACTCATCAGATTGTGCCTTGTTCAGAGTATTAAATGATTCCCCATCTTTCAGGTAATAGAATGTCCAAAATGGAACATTCTGAGCTGTTAAACCGCTTCTCTAGAGTCGTTGGCAGCTACGTCATGCTAATGAGATAACTTGCTAACGAGTTATTCATTCTCTTTGTTCACTGCTGGCCTACTGGTGAGGTAGGCATCTGCTAGTTACCGGGAAATTTCCACATCTGATACTCACCACCAATATTGTTCGCTATCCTTCCCTATGTTTTACTGCTTTAAATTTTGGTTAGTGATCTGATGGAGTTTGTATATTACCCAAGTGCATCACTATACTCAATGGGCCACTGATTATGGTAAATTTCCAATGTATATTTGTAACATATATTCAAACATTTTCAAATATATGTTTTTTTCAAGTGTAAATATATACACTAAATTAATATATATGAATAAATATAGGTATTATTAAATACAGGTTATATTATCAATTTCAAATATTTTATTTGGAAAAACTATCTTTTAAAATCAAAACATTCTTATACTTAAAAAACACAAGGAAAATGAAGGGAGTTTTCACTTTTAAGAGTTGAGGTACTTCCTTTCCTTTGTACTGAGACATCTGGTATTATAAGGGAACTAAAGGAACTCTTGTCTGCAGTGTTGAATGCATCTGTCTGTCATTTTTAAATCTGCAAAAATGTTTTCCATTGCAGAATTTGGCTAATGATGAATAAGCTATTCTGGGGAGAAAATTTCTCCATTATATCCTTGTGCAATTCTATATCAACATAACTCTTGACTACACATTTTGTCCATCACACTGGATGGGAGGAATTATAGAAATTACACTTGAGTTTAAGCATGTAATTTTTTTTATATTTTAAATCTTTATTGGTACATTATGAATACACATCATGATCACATTTAACATTGAGAGTTTATTCCAGAATATGTATGACACAATTTGATTCTCATTTTTTCCCTTTACCCCCACCCTGCATGCCCCACCCCTATATATATAATTTGCTTTTTTTCTTTACCACATTCATTTTCCTCTTGTTATTTACCCCAATACTTTCTTCCCTTTTAAATATTTTCTATTTCACAGTATTAACTATACATATTACAAATCATTTACAACTTCATTTTCTCATACTAGAGAAAAGATAACGATATTTACACATCTGTGACCTGTTTATTTCGCTTATGAGGATGTCCTCAAGGTACATCCATTTGAGTATGACTCAATCTTATCATTTTTAATGACAGAGTAATACTCCTTTCTATAAAAAAACCACATCTTCTCTATCCATTCTCCAGTTGATGGACATTTGGGTGGTTTCCAAGATTTAGCAATCACAAACTGAGCTGCTATAAACATTGGTGCACATGTCGCTGTGAAATGAATCTTTTAATTCTTTTGTGTATATATCCAACAGAGAAATGGCCAGTTTAAATGGGACTTCTAATCCTAGTTTTTTAAGGAATCTCCACATTGATCTCCACAGGGGTTGCACGAGTCTACACTTCCACCAACAGTGGAGAAGAGTTCCTTTTTCTCCACAGCCTCACCAACATTTGTTGCTGGCTAATTCTGAAATAGCAGCCATTCCTTGTGGAGTTGAGATGAAATCTCAGTGTTGTTTTCATCTGCATCTCTTGAATGACCAATGATGTTGAGCATTTCTTCATATACTTCTTAGCTGCTATTACTTCTTCCTCTGAAAAGTATCTGTTCATTTCAGATGCCCATTTTTGAACTGGGTCTTTAAATTTGTGTGGGCTGATTTTTTTTAAGCTCTTTATATATTCTAAATAGTAGCTCTTTGTCTGAGGAACAGCTGGTAAACATTCTTTCCCGTATTATTGGTTGCCTTTTCACTCTGTTAGTGATTTCCTTTGCTGTGCAGAAGCTTTTTAATAGAATGAGATTCCATTTGTTGATTTCTTCTGCCAATTTTTGTGCTACAGAATTGGCAGGTTTTGTTCCAGAAGTCTTTCCCTAAGCCAATATCTTCAGGAGTTTTACGTAACCTGTTTTGTAGCAGATTTAGAGTGTCTGTTTTAATATTTAGGTCTCTTATCCACTTCAATTTTAGCTTGGTACACGGTGAAAGAGATAGATCTAGCTTTCATTTTTGGCAGGTTAAAGCCCAGTTTTTCCAGCACCATTTGTTAAAGAGGCTATCTTTCCTCCATTGAGTATTTTTGGCTCCTTTGTCAAAGATGAGGTGGCTCAGTGCATCTGGAGTAGTTTCTGGATCTTCTAATCTACTCCATTGATCCTCAGGTCTGTTACTTTGCCAGTACCATGCAGTTTTTATCATGGTGGCTTTATAGTTTCAGATTTGGGATTGTAATACCCCCCACCATGTTCCTGTTGCTTAGAATTAAGCATCCAATTTTTAATAGCATTCCTCATTCTTTCTAACTCATCAGTTTGGAGGTTACTATTGATTTATTGATACTTAACATGAGGACAGTAAATCAGCGATTTGATTAGTTCAGAACCATCAGGATACTAGTTTTCTAATGCTTACTCTTTTGGTCAGCTGCCAAACAACAGCAAAAGCTCAAATCCATGACAAAGCAGCTTACATAAAAGCAGCTAGTCCATGACCAGACAGTAGATGAAACGTGTTTGTAGAAAGATATTTCAGGGATATATTCTCAGGGAAAGATGTTTACAAAATGTAGCTTATGCTTTTAATATTTAAAAAATTAATACATGTTGCATATTTTAACTGAAATGTGATTTATTTGGATAAGATTTCCATCTTAGAGCCTGAGTTATCAGTAAATAGGAAGACTGATGAGAAACCAGTGTGAAAGATCAACAGACAACTAAAGTCCAATATATGAATGAGGTAAGAAATAGAAAGATAATTTCTTTGGGCGTAGTGGTGCACACATGTAATTACAGTACTCAGGAGGCTGAAGCAGGAGGAACACCATGAATTCAAAGCCAGCCTGGACTGCATAGTGAGTTCAAGGCAAGCCTAAACTACATAGGGAGACCCTGTCTCAAAAAAATAAGACAATAAAAAGACAATTTTTAGTTACATTCTAATAAAGCTGAGGCAAACCCCCTTAAAGATGCTCTGAAAATAGGCAAAAAGAGAAAGTACACTTCTAGGAATGGTAAATCTATACCCCATGATTCGGAAGAGTGCTGACAAAAACCTTACCACAGCAAGTCAAGAAGGAGCTCCTTAAAATATATTTTGGATGGAACTTGAGACCATGATGCTAAGCAAAATAAGCCAGACTCAGAAAGTAATATTGCTTTATTTTATATGAGAAACCTAAAATAGATATAAATAAATAAAATAAAGGAGTAATGACAGGAAACTTGAGGATAGATTTCAGGAATAGGAAAGGAGATCAAGGGAAGAGGAGAGTGGAAAGAAGATAAAGGAATGGAACGAGATACGTTATATGTATCTACCAATTCTCAAATCAAACATCACTATTCTGTAATTAATAGGAAAGGGGATCAAGAGAGGAGGAGAGGGGGAAGAAGATAAAGGAATGGAAATGAACGAAATATGTTGTATGTATCTACCAATTCTCAAATCAAACATCACTATTCTGTAATATAAACATGTATAATGAGGATGTAGCTCAAATGTACAGTACTTTTTTAGCATTTGTAAGGCCCAAGGTTTAACTTTTACCAACACATATACACATATATGAGATACATATGTGTGTAAAAAGATTTTATCTCCTTAAAGAATGTGAAAATTCAGAACAATAATAATATAAACTGCCATTTCTATGAGGAAAGTAGCCGTGTATGTCCAAACATCATTATCCCTCTTTTTCACATGAGGAAACTGTGACTAAGAAAATGACGTCACCAGCTTAGGACCCAACTGGTGGTAAAGAGCAGAACAGGACTGGTAGGACACACTGTTATCCTATTTCCCAAGCTGCAGAGCACAGATGTGTGCTAAATCTGACGCTGCTTCCTAACCAGCTGCACCCAGGGGCATCAGCTCACCTGACACAGGTACTCTTACAGTGGAAAGGACAGTCAGTGAGAGAACTGGCTCGACTTTCACTCTGTGTTTACACAAGTGTGTTTTGACTTCAGTTCGATTCCCTAATAGGTTCTGTATACAAGAGAAAATACACTGGCATACAGCCAGGAGAGCAGGCCCTGAAAGTGACAGCTGAAGCTCGCACCTAGAGAGCCTACTGTGGCCTCGAGGAGATTGCTGGGATGTGTCTTAGCCTCATGTATCTTCTTAGAAAAAAAAAGTGATGATAACTGTTCCAACCACAAGGGCCCTTGGAAGACACTTCCCATCAGCTCTGACAGGATAAGCCACAACAGAATTGCACAATCAATTAATTTAAAAAGATTTCATCACCACTTTTTATTTGGCAATTGCTTCAAATAACTAAATTTTCAAAATGATATTCTACTCCTCTGAAGTTATAATATAAGTGGGACAAATGTTACTATTTTTAGTGGCTGTAGAAATAAAGACTCAGAGAGAAAAATGTAACTTACGGGTTATGGTGTCATGAACTAGTTTTAAAGGTTCAAATATCCCCTACATCATTTCATAATTGAGTCAGGGTCTATAGGAAACAATTCTGTTATGTATAAATGAATTGTATAAAATGCTTTTTACAGATATTGAAAATGAGCCAAGAGAAATTTGAGCTATATCAAACTGATTTGTCAGATGAGAGAGAGAGAAGAACGCAGCTGGCATCTGACTTTATTACTATACAGAAGGCCTTGAAAGCTGACAGTGAGGTATTGCTGCTTAAAATACTGTTTCCTTATTTAAGGCCTTCATGTTACTAAGTATTTTGATTTTAATATAAACTATAACTATCTATTTTAGGTTGGCCTACCATATCCAAATGCTACAGACTGAGTCACTTAAACATTTTCTTACAGTTCTGGGAGCTGGAAAGTCCTGGACCGAGGTATTGCCTACTTCGGGTCCTGGGGACCGCTTCCTGGCTTGTGGGTGGATACTATCTTGTTGTGTTTTCACTGATGCAGAGAGAATGAGCTCTTGTGTCTCTTCTCTTCTTATAAAGATACCAGCTCTATCAAAGTAGGGCTCTACCCTTCTATCCCGATGTCACCTGTATAACTTTCGTGTTCTGATCTCCAGATACAGTCATTCTGGGGACTAGGGCTTCAATCTGTAAATTCTGAGGGGATCACCGATCAATCCATAATACTGTAGAATATGTATTCACAGTACTAATGGAGGGGCTCTGTTGTTCTCCCATACAAAGTCCAGGCACTAATCAAGGCCTCCTTTAAGTAGCAGATATTTAGTTGCTGTGATGTTCATAGAGTCATTCACTTGTGTCTTGCCTCAGTCATGTCCTGCTATCTTGGACAGATCTTTCAGGGGACTTAATCAACTTCTCTTTTGAAAAGAGACCTGGAAGTCAGCTCATGTACACCTAGATCACCAACCAGAGGATGATGATACTTAACCAGTTTGCAGATTGGGTGCAATGGCCCAAATCCTGCCCTAATGACCCGCAGGAATTTTCAGTGCAATGATTTAGAAATCCTTAACACTTGCCATGCACCACCACCTTATCCAGTGCTATCATTGTCCTTCATTCCCTCTGATTTCAAGGCTTTGGAAAAATTATCAAGTAGCTCCTCTCCTAAAGTAAATTTTATGTAACCTGTTGGGTATTTGGTATCATAGGCTGACTCTTAGCCTCTATCAAACATGGCATACAGCTGAGCATGGTGGCGCTTGTCTGTAATGCCAACACTCAGGAGGCTGAGACGGGAAGTTCTCTGTGAATTCAAAACCAGTTTGGACAACATCATGAGTTCAAGGCCAGCCTGCACTACATAGGTAGACCTTGTCTCAAAAAACCAAAAGCAAAATAAATAATAATAGTAGTAATGATAATTTCTTAAAAATATTGTATATAACAGGTAATCATTGTAAACATTTGAGAAAAAAACCTGTATCTGACTAAAGTGTTTTGTTTCATGAATATGAAAGAAAATCAGAGGATTAGAAGAAATCCTAGCCGATTAAGTCATAGAATTATCATTGTTAGGTAAAGCACCATAAACTTCAGTTAAGAACACCGAGTTTGAAGTCAGAAAGACACGGATTTGGAATCTTGGCTTTACAGTGTAGGCAAACACTATGCTGTCTGAGTCTCAGTCTCAACAACCCTCTTCTGGAGTCATCAAGACTACAGGTTAACCAGATAGCATATTGTGCTATGAAAGACAACATAAGATATACTCTTACAATGGATAATGTAAGTATTTAATATAGGTATTGTGGAAGATTTTACCTCTATGCTCAAAATAAGAGTGACAAGAAAATGAGTCAACCCTTGAGTGATAAAAATTTAGAATACTCAGTTTAATATCTAAAATAAAAAGAATTGTCAAGACCATTTAAAGATACCATCTTGGACTTGTTAAACCTTTTTATAGAGAGATAATCTTGTTTTAGTCTACAAAATGTCTTCATTTCTTAATCAGGAATTACAAAACTCGAAGTCAGAACTTACATGCCTTTTTAATGAAATTCAGAGTCTTCCAGGAGCAGCAGAGAGCAGAAATCATTTTTTAATAGCGTACAACCTGCTACAAAGAGAGAATTCTGAATTAGAAACAAAGGTGAGACTGAATTATGAAAAATTTAAAATGTTTGCTATTTAACATATGATAAAAGGTAACTAATTTTCAGTAAGAGATGACTTGGAAATTGGAGTTTATTATGTGGTACAATAAATTATCTTATAGTATAGGCTATAATTCAAGGTGAATACTTCAACAAATACTTTGACCTTAAGATTAACCTGCAAATTTCTACTTTAAATCAGTTTCTACCAACTTGACTTTTAGGGCACATAGTACAGTATGTATACAGGCAGGGAAAGGCTGAGCATAGGGTTTGCTGCTTGCAAGGCAGATACAACAGGACACAGTCTACAGCTAAGTCTTGTTCGTGGACTTTGTCAGGAAGGTGAGGTATCTTCACAGAGTATTGTGTACAAGACCAGTTCTTTCAAATATTATCAGAAAAGTTAACACAAAGAGTGAGGTAAGGAGAATATTACACAAAAATCCAGAGGTAGAGATCACCATCCTGGTAGTCAGTCAGTCAGTCTGTCTGTCTGTCTGTCTCTCTCTTTCTCTCTCTCTCTCTCTCTTTGCTTCTTAATGTTTGTGATTAAATAATTTCAGACATACAGAAAAATTACATAGTACAAAAATACCCCTTATGCTTTCTTTGATTTTACATTTGCCATATAATTATCTCTCCTTCAACACTGTCTTTCCTCTCTCTTTCTTCCTTCTCTGGCCCTCTCTGTGACTCTCCCTCACATGTGTACACACACACACACAGAGGTACTTTTTTTGTGAAACTCTTGTAAGTTGGAGACATAATCTCCTTTACCTCTACATACTTCCAGGTGTGCTAAATATTTCCATGTGTGCTAAAAACATAACAAGTCTTACATCACCACAGTACAGATCTCAAAATCAGGAATTAACACGGACACAGTATTTTTATCTAATCTAAAGGTTGTATTCAAGTCCTACCAATCATTCTACCCTATAGCAAAAGAAGAATAATATTTTTCTACTCCCAGATCTAATCAGATCATACATTACCTTTAATTGTTACATCTTTGCATCAGACTGTCTTTGTCTTTCACGACACCAATATTTTTGAGGAGGACAGTCTTGGTTTGGACTGCTAGCCAGAATACCATAAGCTGGGTGGTTCAAACAATAGACATTTAGTCTCAGAGTCTGGAGGCTGCAAAGGCCAGGATCCATTCCTAGCAGGTCTGGTGACTGGCAAGGGCCGCTTTCTAGTTTGCAGATGGCTGAGAGCAGAGAGATGAAGAAAACTCTCCCCTTCTCTCTCTGTGGGACTATGAATCCCACTGGGAGAGCTCCACTCTGTGACCTAATTACTTCCCAGAGTCCCCTCTTAATACTGTCCCCTGAGAGTAAGGGTATCAATGTATGAATTTCAGGGGAACATGAATATATGTATCCATACCACTGGATAGAACTATGTCACTTCTTAGTACATTCCTGAATTAAAGTTAGTGTACTACAGCCCTACAATCCACAGTAGCTAAGCTAAAGAAACAAAGAGGTACCCATCAACAGAGGAAGAGCTAAAGAAAATGTTTTATCTAATTTATCCATAAAGAAGGATGAAATGTCACTTGTAGGAAAAGGGGTGGGGATGGAGAGTACCAAGTTAAGTAAAATAAGTCCAGCTCAGAAAGTCAAGTATCATATGTTTCCTCTCATGTGAGGAATATGAGGAAGGGGAAGAGGGGGAAGTCAGGGAGATATGAATATGGAAGGGAGGCCTAGAGAAGAGGAAGGGGATGGAGGGGAAGGAAAGGAAGAGGGGTAATGAGGGTAATGATCAAGCTGTATTACATGCATGTACAAATATGCCAAAGTGAAATCCATTAGTTCATATAATCCATGTATCTGATATGAAAGAAATTTAAATTTTTAAATTTTAGTTTTGAATCTTTGCACCATTAATTATATTCCAGTTTCTCTTCAGAACAGAGCACTTTTGATTTTTTTTCTCTATGATATTAAGGGTTGAATCCAAGGCCTTTACACTGAGCTACATCCTCACCTTTTTTTATTCTTTACTGTGAGACAGGGTCTCACTAAGTTGCTAAGTTGGCCAGACTGGCCCCAAACTTGCAGTCCTGTCCCTCAGCCTTTCAGAGTGCTGGGATTACAGGTGTACACCACTACACTCAGCATTCTCTATGATCTTTCTACCTTATCCTCTGGCCCCCATCAGTGGAAAATCAGGTTAATTCAAATTAGATTTAGACATGACTGATGATTAAATTAAGCTGTATCACTAAGCCCAAATTGAAAGAGCGTTGGTCCTTCCCTACATTATCCATATCAGGGGAAGTTCTATTTATATAACTTTCTTCATAATGAAAAACATAACTTTTACTTGCTTAATTTGTATACCAACACTGTTATGTGAGAATCCACAATACCTAGAAAACATTCAATATTAATGTTACTATCTTCTTCAATTTGCTTTAACATTAAATTCTGTTGTATGCTCACATTTATTAAAAACTCATATTTATTATCTGTAATATTTATGTTTTACAATGACTATAAATACAGTGATTAAAAAGCATTTTAAAATCTTACTTAGTTGCGGTGCTTTAAAAGCTTACTTAAGGGGGGGCCGGGGAGTTAGCTCAGTGGTTCCAGCGCCTGCCTTGCAAGTGCAGGGGCCCAGGTTCGATTCCCCAGTAACCACATACAGTAACTGGGTGTGGAGACTCACACCCAGCAGCAACCAGTACCACATACCACAGTGCTGGGCATGGTGGCTCACGCCTGTAATCGCAGTACTCGGAGGCAGAGGCAGGAGGATTGCTGTGATGTGAGTTTGAGGCTGAGCTCAGGGCCAGCCTGAACTACAAAGTGAGACCCTGTCTCAAAAAAACCCTAAAAAAAAAAAGCTTACTTAAGGGTTACTTCCCATTTCCCAATCTAGACCACTGATTCTGAATCTCAAGACAGGGGAGGAAATGTAAGAAGGCATTTGTTGGGCCAGGTAGTTAGCTCAGTGGTTTCGGTGCCTGTCTTGCAAGCGCAAAGGCCCAGGTTTGATTCCCTGGCAACCACATACAATACTGGGTGTAGGGACTCACCCCACCAGCAATCAGTACCACATACCACAGTGCCGGGCCTGGTGGCTCACGCCTGTAATCCCAGCACTCGGGAGGCAGAGGCAGGCGGATTGCTGTGATGTGAGTTTGAGGCTGAGCACAGGGCCAGCCTGAACTACAAAGTGAGACGCTGTCTCAAAAAAAAAAAAAAAAAAAAGAAGAAGGCATTTGTTTTTTTATGTTCTTGTTTTTAGGGCACCATCTTCTATTCCCAGCCCAGCCCCCCAACTCACCATCCTCCTGCCTCAGACTTCTGAGTGCTGGGATTATAAGCATTTGACACTAGTCCCAGTTATCAGATAACATTTAAAATAAACTTCTCTGGTGATAAAACTAAAGTCTGAGAACCACCCAATAGTCTGGGAGCCTTTTCAACTTTAAGTGTTTTAAAATAGAGTCAGGGTAGAAGAAAGTTGTTCTTACATTCTTTCTAATTTTTTTTTTTTAGGTTTTTTTGAGACAGGGTCTCACTTTGGTCTCGCTGAGCCCTGAGCTCAGCCTTAAACTCACATCACAGCAATCCTCCTGCCTCTGCCTCCAGAGTGCTGGGATTACAGGCGTGAGCCACCACGCCCAGCACTGTGGTATGTGGTACTGGTTGCTGCTGGGTGTGAGTCTCCACACCCAGTATGGTATGTGGTTACCGGGGAATTGAACCCGGGTCCTTGTGCTTGCAAGACAGGTGCCGGAACCACAGAACTAAATCCCCGGCCCCATTCTTTCTAATGTTTTAAAAACAATATATTTTTAATTTTATGAATTAATAAAGTCCATTCACAACTTGAAAACAAAAACTTGTGCAAGGCATGGTGGCTCATGCCTATAATCCCAGGAGGCAGAGGCAGGAGGATAACTGTGAGTTCAAGGTTTGTCGGGCTAAATAGTAAGCTCAGGGCCAGGTTGAACTACAAAAGCGAGACCCTGTCTCAAAAAAAAAAAAAAAAATTGTGGTAATAGTGTAAACCTCTATGGATCACTTTTTTTGCATGTTAAAAAAAATAAAACATTGAACATGAATAAAATGCCAACACTAGAGACCAAAAATATATTTTTGTTTGGTCATGTAAATCATGAATTTATAGCACCTTTATGCTTATAGTAAAATGGATTACATTAAATAACAGCTATAAATTATTAAATTAGAATAAGACTTCAGTTAGATATCAGTTTATTTAAGCCAATATTAAGCAATTAATAGAATAAGTATACTTTTCCACAGCTATATTAAAAACATACAAAATAGAATATTTGCCTCTTTTCATTTAATTTTACAGGTCTTGGAGTTTTCACAAGAATTGGAACAATTAAGTCTTTTTACTGTAGAGGAAAAAACTATAACTGCTAATTTAATTACAAGTGAAAATACATGTAAAGCGCTTTTGCCAAAAGCACCAATTTTGGAAACAGAAATCCAAAGTCAAAAGGAAGAGAAAAAGGAACCCTGGTAAATTGAAAAAAATCCATATTAATTGCTCAAGAGGGATATACTTTATTTGTCTTGATCAGTATAAGAACTTGACACTCATATCCAAGTGATGTGATTGGGAAAATAGTTTTAAACATTCTCCATTTTGTTTTTGATATATTACATTTAAATCCTTTTATTTAGCTTTTAAAAAATAAGTATGTTCATTTATTGAAAATGTAGAAAACAGGTAAAAATAGGAGGACATTATAATAACCCATAACTCCCATCAAGTAGAGAGTCTCATCATTCTTTCATTTTCCTGTACACACACACACATACACACACACACACACACACACACACACACACACACATTTGTACATAATTAAAACTAGATAAGGGGTTTCTGGTGTTGTTGTTTTGTTTTTTTTGAAACAGGGTCTCGCTTTTGTGGTTCAGGCTGGCCCTGAGCTCAGCCTCCAACTCACATCACAGCAATCCTCCTGCCTCTGCCTCCCGAGTGCTGGGATTACAGGCGTGAGCCACCACGCCTGGCACTTGTGGTATGTGGTACTGACTGCTGCTGGTCATGAGTCTCCACATCCAGTACTGTATGTGGTTAACCAGGGATCAAACCTGGGTCCTTGTGCTTGCAAGACAGGCGCCGGAACCAGTGAGCTAAATCCCCAGCCCAAGGGGTTTCTGTTTTAATTCAACATTGACTCAATTAAGTTTTAAGAACCTTACTTACTTATTTAATCTTGCCCTCCAGTTCTTGCTATTTCTAGTTTTTTACCAAAAGTTTCTTTTACAAAAACATTTGAGGCTTTGAGTATAATAAGCTCTTTGCTTTGGCACAAAAATGTAAAGATCCAATCAAATTATTTTGTCTAGGCAAAAGCTTAGAAGTAAATAATAAAAAAAGAAACAAGATTGTTTTGCCATTTTGATGGCCTCTGAATTTTATGGTCTCTCAAGAGTTGTTTTTAACTTTAGAATAAACTCTTGGTGAAAGATTCCCGTCATGAAACTCAGTGCAGAAGAGGAAGGGCATATCGAAAAGATGGTGGGGCAGGTATGACAGTGTCACAAGAGCAAAGTGAAAGTGGCCACAGCACATAAGTTTGCAGTGGAAAGGCCAAATTCTTGCACACCAGAGTGCACACTACAGTTTTTGAGGGAGAGCACCCTTTATCTCTGTGTTGGATAGAGACCAAAGATGAGCCAGTTAATCCATGTGGCTCCACAGGGGAAGAAATAATAGCCCACATGGAGTTAGTGGCCAGGGAGACGAAGCAGTCAGTCTCTCTGCACTTGGGAGTTGATATTAATGATTGAAGCTGACAAAAAGCCAGATAACTGGCCAAGATACTTGCCACACTGGGCGAGGCAGAGGCTTCACTCACCAGGAATGGAGAAGTCTGCTAGGCTTCTTTCTAGAGCTTCTTGCTGGCACTGTTTCCATGACTTGGTCCGAAGGGCTTCTCATCATTGTCCCCATGCTTCCTGCTTGTCTCCTATGTCCCCTTCAGAGCCTCTGACTATGTCAGATCCATAACAAAATCACATTCAACAATAAACTGTTCTAGTTATTTAAATAGGTACTAAGAATATAAAATAAGATTCCTGTCCTTATGATCGACATAGTCTGATGGAGAGAGCTAAACATGGCAGTACTGAGTACCATGGGGTACAAAGCAAGGGCCCTGGTGCAACATAATGAATCAGCAAATACTCTTAAAGTAACCATTTAGTTTGGGATCTGAAATATGATTTATCAAAGGTGAGGCCAAAAAACAGTGGTGGAGGGTGTAACTTTTAAGAGCCATATGTTATGTGCAAGAGAAAACATGATTTATTTTAGGTCTTCAAAATGAGCCATAGTGTAGAGTGAAGACAGGAAACAGAGAATGGAAAGGTAGGGAGAGTTCGTGCAGGGACAAGGAACTGAAAAGGCGATTATACTGGAAACAAATTATGTTACAAGAAAAATTGGAATCCAGAAAAACTGGACTTGTGTAAAAAAAAATGCATTACATAAAAAGAAAAAAGTGGAACCAAATTCAGGGTACAGCAGTGTGGCACTTGCTGGTGATGAAGATGTACCCGGGACGCGGCCGTGCAAGTGCTCGGCGAAGGGAGAGACATGCAGCAACCACAGAGAAGGAACCGAGGCTCGGGTGCCAGGCTCTGGGGTTTGTTTCTGTCTTCGCACAAATTCACAGCCACTATTTATTCAAGTACATTTCGGTCCTGCCTGCATTCTCCCTCCCTCGTTAGATCTGGTAACACAGGATGAAATCTTTCACTATATCCCACGCGCGGGTCCTTGAGTTTCTGTTCACTTTTTTCTCCCCACTGATCTTTCCATTTTTCAGAAGTGAGTAATTGCACTGATCCTGTTTTCCAGTCCCTGATTCCTTTCTCTGGTCTCTCTGCTTTATTTCTGAGCCCACCATTGAGCTTTTACATTTTGGTGATTAGAATTTTTACTCCTAAACTTTCTGTTTTATTCTTCTTTACACCATCTATTTCTTTGCTGATTTCTCTCTTCTAAAACTTATTTTTTACTTGTTTTGAGTATGTTTTCAATTATTGTTGAAACATTTTTATGGTAGTTGATATAAAATCTCTGTCAGATAATTCTAACATTTCATTCCCAGCATTTGTGCCTTTTTTTCACTCAAGTGGAAATTTTCCTCATTCCGGGTAAGAGTGACTGTAGCTTGAAATCAGAACATGTCTAGTATTAAAAGACTGTAGATCTTACTTAACCTTCTGTTAGTTGACTTCTGATACCCCTGTGCTGGGGGGAAGATTACTGGATATAATTATTGCCAAGTTGGGGTAGAGGAAAAAAATTAAAGGTCCAAGTGGGAAAACCCAAGAAACCCCAGGTTTCTCACTCAGCGCTCATGGAGCTCAGCAAGGAGCAGTGGCTCTAGAATTCCTGCTCCCTGCCAGGCCTCGGCTCAGAGGACAGAGGACGTACACAGGGGGTGCTCTCATTGTGCAGGGTGATGACGACGTAATCCTGACTTCACTGGGAGTCTCTGATACCACCCTAG